>JAJOOH010022165.1:0-17988 GCA_029582605.1 Solanum gracilifrons | reverse complement strand
AATTGAAAATAAAACTTACCTTAAAAAGTGATTCTATTTTTGTTATTTTCAAATCTTTTAAAATAAACTTAATAAAATAAGATAAAAGTCAAAATATTTAATTTAGATTTATAAAATATTTAAGCTCTAAAAATGGTGTTAAACTTAAGTTCGGTCAAAAATTACGTGTCGACAATATGCATTATACACTAATTTTTTTTATACATTTCTCTCTATATCGATAAGTAAATTCCGATCAGGCGAGCATCTAGTCGATCCTCGAATAGTTTTTAATTCCGATCGGAAACCTATTTCATTCCCTGCAATGAGCACAAGCAAATAATATCTATAAATTCAATTGAATTTTGCCTTTATAAATTATATCCATTTGCAGAATGTATACCTGTATTTATAGAAGTTTATGAAAAGATAGATACCAAAGTAAAAAGAAATAAACTGAGTCATCCGATCAATGGTTAATTCGTTTGGTTAAATATCAAACCAAACGAATTAGCTATTGTTATTATCGGTTATCTCTTAACCTTCTTTTATGTTTTAATATCTCATTCCCTTCTTATTAAACCTTTTTCTTATGTTAATCTCTCCTAATTAGTTAGTGTGTTACTACTTTATTATGCTATTTTGTTTCAATCATATACCTAATAATATTTCATTGAAAATTCTTATCATATTAAAATAAAGCTTTAAAAACTAAATTCACGTGGTATTTCAATTAAAAAAAAATCCTCTACCTCCACCAATATTTCGAACATGCATTTAACTGATTTGTCTAAATATCACAATTCACAAGCCCAATGAACACTCAATCATATCTAAAAGAGCATAGAGAAAATTTTAAAATAACATATTTTGATTAACTGACCGTCAAATATGCTAAGTCATATAACATAATAACCAAAATCACAATCAGACAATATTTTGAGTACCAAAATTACTATTTTCCCTATATTTATTGGTCTTCTTCTTTTGTGAGATAAGAGAAAGAGAAAATCCTTTTTTATATTCTTCTAAGTTCTATATTAATCTAGTATGCTGAGTTTTCTTATTATGAATTTTCGTTAGTTTCTGACTCCTAGTTTTATACTAGAAGAGTTTGCCTCTGGATACATTTATATCGATCGAGTGAAATATTTTTAAGAACAGTATATCTTTAACACGCCTCAAGCTACAAGAATTTTTACAAGTGTTTATGATGAAATACTCTCCATAAGCTTTCCACCAATATTTTGGTACTAATGCAATAGGACTCTTGCTTCTGATTTATCCTTTAACCATATTGATGTTCTTGAGTTCTAGTCTTTCTAGTAGCCAATGATCTAGGGGAGCTAGCAGAGCAAAGATACCCCCTCTTTCTCCCACTCAAGAAACTCATGTTTTTTTTTACTTCAGGCCACTAATTTTCCTTATCTGATATAATAATAACACGAGAAATTATTTACTCAAAAATTAATCGCTCTTTTTCCTATCATTATTCGATACAAACAGGGAAAATATATCGACAATTGAATTACATAATATTGTATTGAGTTGGTTGGTTGTTTGTATCCGTAGGAATTAGACTTGCATGAATAAAACAGTTCGTGATTGGATACTATATAATAACCGTCAATGCATTAAACGTAAACTCATTTATATATAAAGAAAAATAATTGTGGTTATAGTTGTGACAATTTGAATTTTATTTGGGGTTAATAAGTGAAAAATTGAATTGTAGGGCATGTGGGCAGGAATGATTTTTGGAGGAACAACTTTGCAGACGATAATATTGGCTTTTATAACGTATCGTTGTGTTTGGGAGAAAGAGGTACTATACTATTATTAAAGTAATTAATATTATTTTTCCATGCAAATGCAAAAATTTGGAACTTGTTTTCCCATTTTATGAAATCGTAAATATCTTAATAATAAGAATTAATATAGTTGTGCAATTTTTTTGGCAGGCTAGAAAAGTTAGAATGCATGTTGAAAAGTGGTCTGAGCCACCTCCAGTTAGTCAATCGTAGATGATGATGATGTTATTTTTGTGCAAGTCGATTTTGTTTAATAAATAGTATAACTAGCTGAGGCATGCAACATTATAAGTTTATAACCTCTAAATATTTTGGAAATGCTCTGCTGTTGTTGTAATTAACTCGTTGAGAGTATAATTAAATAATAAAAATACTCTCTGTTTAATAACTTATTTAAATGAGATGATTACACACTTAAATATGATATACACTATTTTTTTTATACATTTCTCTCTATCGATCCGTAAATTCCGAGCGAGCCTCTAGTCGATCCTCAAATAGCTTCTATTTCCGATCGCAAACCTATTTCATTCCCTGCAATGAGCACAAGCAAATAATATCTATAAATTCAATTAAATTTTGCCTTTATAAATTATATCCATGTGCAGCATGTATACCTATATTCATAGACTTTTATGAAAAGATAGATGCCAAAGTAAAAATAAATAAATTGAGTCATCCGATCAATGGTTAATTCGTTTGGTCAAATATCAAACCAAACGAATTAGCTATTGTTACTATCGGTTATCTCTTATCTTTCTTTTATATTTTAATATCTCATTCCCTTCTTATTAAACCTTTTTTTTTTTATGTTAATCTCTCCTTAGTTAGTGTGTTACTACTTTAATATGTTGTTTTGTTTCAATCATATATCTAACAATATTTCATTGAAAATCCTTATCGTATTAAAATAAAGCTTTAAAAACTAAATTCATGTGGTATTTCAATTTAAAAAAATCCTCTACCTCCACCAACATTTCGAACATGCATTTAACTGATTTGTCTAAATATAACAATTCACAAGCCCAATAAACACTCAATCATATCTAAAAGAGCATAGAGAAAATTTTATGTTATAAACAAGTTGAAGCAAGAAGTCAGTTATTATGAATAGTGAAACTGGAAAGTTAGTTATAGAGTTTGTTACAATGTTAGTTAAAGTTAACTCTGGTTGAGTTAGATTAACTAGATTAGAAGGTTATGAGTAGACACACTATAAATAGCATAGTGCCAATATTGTGTAAATATACATTCATTTTTCATGAATAAAAGTTACAGTTTTCTCTCTAGTTCATCAGTGATTCCATAACCTTGTGTCACCATTGTTGAATCTCATCATGGTATCAGAGCCATCGATGATCTACTGATTATCTCTACATTTTTTTCTATTCTCTACTTACAGTGACAGCTTTCTCAAAAGGAGTTGCACTGTTTGAGAAATAGTTGAATCTATATTCTTTACGTTGTTGTGTAGTCATCAATGGCGATTGGTGAAATGTCAAACTCTGATTCTACCATTCCTACAGCTGTAGGAAGAGAGTTTACAAGTGATTCTCATCATCCGCTGCACCTGCAAGCATGTGACACTCCAGATAGCTCTCTTGTCTCTTTACAACTTACTGGATCTGAGAATTATTCTCTGTGAAGTAAATCAATGAATATAAGTTTGCTAGGAAAAGGAAAAATAGGTTTTGTTGATGGTGCTAACTCAAAGGATAAGTTTCCTGGTTCTCTACATGCTTTGTGGGAAAAATGTAATGCCATTGTTCTCTCATGGATCATGATTTCTGTTAGTCGAGAGCTTCTTAGTGGAATTGTCTATGCTAGTAATGCTCAACAAGTATGGACAGATCTCAAAGAGAGATTTGACAAAGTGAATGGCTCTCGTATATTCTATTTGCACAAGGAAATTGCTACACTCAATCAAGGAGTCTCATCAGTTTCAGTCTATTTCTCCAAGCTTAAAGAGTTGTGGATGGAATATGATTCACTCATGCCGTGTCCTGGTTGTGCCTGTGATGTATCATAGACATATACTGTTCATTTTGAGTACCAACGTTTAATGCAATTTCTTCTGGGTTTGAATGAATCCTACAACCAGTGTAGGAGCCAGATTATGATGCTAGATCCAGCTCCAAGTGTTAACAAGGCTTATTCTCTAGTGATTGCAGAAGAAAGTCAGAGGATACTTGGCAAGGCTAATTCAGTTTCTGTTGGTGATGCTTCCTCTAACACTAGGCACATGAATGAAGCTCTAGCATTCTTCAGTGGCAACAATCCAAATCACAACTTCTCTAGTTCCAGTGGATCAGGATTTGGTGGATCAGGTGCTGGTGTCTCCAACTTCAGATCTAAGATAAACTCCAATAGTCACCTGTACTGTGATTATTATAACTGGAAAGGCCATACAAGAGATCATTGCTATAAGCTTCATGGATATCCCTCTGACTGGAAGGGTAAGAAGAGAACAGGTCCTAACTCTGCTAATTTTGCAGGATCCACTGCCAGTCCTGGTGGATCTTCAAGGCAGCCTTCTTCTGGTGGTAATAACTCTATTCCCTGTGGTGTTCCTCATGCTTTTATGACTAACATGCATCATCAACATTCACCACATCCACATCCTCACTTTTCTCACCAACAGTACATGCAAATTCTGCAACTCCTTGATCATGGAACTAGAAAGAATGACACAGATTCAACTGTGAGAACCACAGGTATATCCTCTACTGATAAATGGATAGTTGATTCTGGTGCCTCCAAACACATGGTTTGTAATCTGCACATGTTATCTCATTACAAACCATTAACTCCTTCAAAAGAGGGAAGAGTGTATCTACCTACTGGTAAATTTTCCACAGTCAGTCACATTGGATCATCTCAGATTCTAGGAGGAATTGAGATTACGAATGTCTTGCATATTCCTAAGTTTCAGTACAACTTACTCTCTGTGTCTAAACTCACAAAGGAATTGAACTGTACTGTTCTTTTCTACCCTGAATTTTGCATTTTCCAGGACCTCTTCAATGGGAGAGTGAGGGGGATTGGCAAGTTGGAGAATGACATGTATGTGCTCACTACTGACTGTCAGTTGCAGTCACAAGGATCTCAACTACATGCAGTCTCACATCATGATCAAGTCACTCCAGTCTTTACGTCTTGTTCTATAGCTTCCGCATGTCCTTCTAGAATAAATTTGTCAGTATGACATAAAAGACTTAGTCATGTACCTTTTACTACTCTAAAAAAGTTAGGTTGTTTCAAACATCTGCATTCTACTACAGATGATCTTTGTACTTTGTGCCCTTTGGCTAAACTATCTAGACTCTCTTTCCCTTTGAGTAATACTACTACTACTGCTTGTTTTCACACATTACATGCTGATGTTTGGGGTCCTTATAGAGTTCCAACTCATGATGTTAAAAGGTATTTTTTAACTTTGGTTGATGATTACTCCAGATACACATGGTTGATATTATTGAACTCTAAATCTGAGGTCATAGTAGCCTTTAAAAAGTTCTTGTTAATGATTGGCAATGTTGTATAGTGCATCAGTAAAGATTCTGAGGTCTGACAATGGGTGAAAATTCTTTAATTCACAAATGAATGAGTTACTCCAATCCCTAGGCATCCTGCACCAAAGTTCCTGCATCTACACACCTCAACAAAATGGTGTTGTAGAGAGGAAACATAGACATATCCTTGATGTTGCTATGGCATTAAGGTTTCAGTCTAATATGCCTCTTAGGTTCTGGGGTGAGTGTGTTACCACTAGTGTCTATTTAATCAACAGGTTACGTTATGTTGTCCTTCAGGGAAAGACTCCTTATGACCTATTGTATCACACCTCTCCTTCTCTCACTCATCTTAAGTCTTAGGTTGTCTGGCTTTTGCTTCTGAAGTGAGGAAAACTGACAAATTTGCACCTAGAGCCTTTCCTACTATTTTTCTTGGTTACTCTACTCTCCAAAAGGGTTACAAACTCTTCTCCTTGCACACTAAAAAGTTCTTAGTCAGCAGGGATGTAGTCTTCCAAGAGGAGGTCTTTCCTTTTCAGCAAAACACCTCATCTTGCTCTCCATTGTTTCCAATTGTTCAGCTTACTTCAACTTCTATTGATTATATTCTCCAGTTGCGTATATACCTGTTGTTGTTTCTCCTGATTGTTCATCACATACACCTCCTGTTTCTTCTCCTGATTGTCCGTCACACCCCAGTGTCTCCTAGTTCTACTTCTTCTGAGGTTGTTCTACCTGATACTACTCTATCTCTCAGAAGAACCTCTAGACCATCTAGACCTCCTATTTGGCATCATGACTTTCTTCTTTCCAAACCCAAATCCTCTTGTCTCTACCCTTTATCAAATCATATCAACTATCATTGTCTGTCTGCTAAGTATGGTGCTTCCTTAGCAGCCTATTCTAGCATTTCAGAACCTACGTCCTTTCATGAAGCTTCTCTTGATCCTTTATGGGTTAAAGATATGCTTGTTGAGATCACTGCTTTAGAAGAGAATAATACTTGGAGTATAACTGATTTACCTCCAGACAAACATCCCATTGGATGCAAGTGGGTTTATAAAGTGAAGTATTTGGCTTACGGGGCTATTGAGCGGTACAAGGCTAGGTTAGTTGCTAAGGGTTTTCACCAGCAGGAAGGGTTGGACTACTCCGATACTTTTTCCCTTGTAGCCAAGATGGTTACAGTGAGGTCAGTTCTAGCTATATCAGCTGCTAAGCAATGGCCTGTTTTCCAAATGGATGTCCACAATGCTTTTCTTCAAGGTGATCTTCTTGAGGATGTTTATATGGTTATTCCTCCTGGTTTTTGCAGACAAGGGGAGTCTGGCAAAGTCTGCAAATTGCATATGTCACTTTATGGATTGAAATAGGCATCTAGACAATGGAACCTTAAATTGACTGAAGCATTACTACAACTGGGATTTATTCAGAGTCACTATGATTATTCCCTATTCACTAGAAGAGAGGGCAATGAGTTAATATTGGTCCTTGTATATGTAGATGATCTGTTAGTGACTGGGAGCTGCAACAAGTTGATAGTCAAGACCAGAAATGATCTTAAACTCAGGTTCAAGATGAAGGATCTAGGAGAATTGAAGTTCTTCCTTGGAATTGAATTTGCCTGAATTAAAGAGGGATATATTATGAGCCAGCGCAAGTATGCTTTGGAACTTATCTCAGAAATGGGATTAAGTGATGCCAAACCAGTCCATACACCACTGGATCCTAATATACGATTAACATCTATTGAGTATGATTCACATATACAAGATACAGATACTACAGCTAAGGACAAACCTTTGCTAGATATTGGCAAATATCAAAGACTTGTAGGTAGATTACTATACCTAACAATGACTAGGGTGGATATTTCGTTTGCAGTACAAGTGTTAAGTCAGTATATGCATGCTCCTAAAGAATCTCACATGGAAGCTGCACTAAGGGCAGTCAAGTATATAAAGTCATCACCTGGATTGGGCCTGTTCATGCCTTCACAGAGTTCAGAGTTGTTAACAGTCTGTTGTGACTCAGACTGGGGTACCTGTTTGCAAACAAGGAGGTCAGTTACTGGATACTTAGTGAGGTTTGGTGATGATCTTGTATCCTGGAAGTCAAAGAGACAAGAGACTGTACCAAAAAGTTCTGCAGAAGCAGAGTTTAGAAGTATGACATTTTCTGTAGCTGAGATTACTTGGCTCATTGGCTTATATAGTGAACTGGGAGTGAAGATTAAGCAGCCAGTTGATCTATTTTTTTACAGCAAGGCTGCAATACAAATTGCAGCCAATCCTATTTTTCACGAGAGAACTAAACACTTTGATATTGACTGTTATTTTGTTAGAGAGAAGCCGCTTAACGGAATGATAAAAACTCACCATCTATCCACAAAAGAGCAGCTAGCAGACTTACTTACAAAGGGTCTATGGAAAGCTTTACACTTGTATCTAATGTCCAAGCTGGGACTTAAAGACATATATCAGCCACCAGCTTGAAGAGGGATGTTTTAAACAAGTTGAAGCAAGAAGTCAGTTATTATGAATAGTTAAACTGGAAAGTTAGTTATAGAGTTTGTTACAATGTTAGTTAAAGTTAACTCTGGTTGAGTTAGATTAACTAGATTAGAAGGTTATGAGTAGACACACTATAAATAACATAGTGCCAATATTGTGTAAATATACATTCATTTTTCATGAATAAAAGTTACAGTTTTCTCTCTAGTTCATCAGTGATTCCATAACCTTGTGTCTCCATTGTTGAATCTCATCATTTTAAAATAACACATTTTGATTAACTAACCGTCAAATATGCTAAGCCATATAACATAATAACCAAAATCGCAATTAGACAATAATTTGAGTACCAAAATTACTATTTTCCCTATATTTATTAGTCTTCTTCTTTCGTGAGATGAGAGAAAGAGAAAATCTTTTTTAAAATTCTTCTAAGGCCTAGAGGCCACTGAAATCTGCCTGTAAGATTGCAATTTCAAGTAAACCCAATCTCCCTCCATAAATTGCCTATCAGACCTGTGTTTGTTAGCTTTATCCCTTATGCTTTGTTGTGCTCTAGTTAAATGGAGCTTGAGCAATGCTATCTCAACCTCTCTAGCTATCAGAGATTTATCAACCATGTTATTAGAAGACTCACCAGCCAAGTAAGGCAAGTGTATTGGTGCTTTTTAACCATATAGAACTTTATAAGGTGTACATTTTAAGGTAGAATGGTATGTAGTGTTGTACCACCATTCAGCAAGAGGTAGTTGAGTAGCCCAAGTGTGAGGACTATCAGAACAAAAACTTCTCAAATATGTCTCCAAGGTTCTGTTAAGAACCTCTGTTTGACCATCAATTTAGGGATGGTATGCTGTAGATTTATGTAGTAAGACCCCCTACAATGTAAATAACTCTTACAAAAAAGAACTCAAGAAAATAGGATCTCTGTCACTTACTATAGAAGCTAGCATACCATGCAGTTTGAAAACATTGTCCAGAAAATACTGAGCTACAGATTCAACAGTCTAAGGATATGCAATTGCAATGAAGTAACCAAACTTACTGAATCTGTCCACCATTACTAAAATGACATCCTTCTCTTTTGACTTAGGAAGACCTTCAATGAAATCTAGACTAATATGAACCCATACACCATCAGGAACAAGTAATGGTTAAAGTAGTCCATGGTAAGTTGTCGTATCATACTTATGCCTTTGACAAATATCACATTTTTGAATAAAATTCCTAATGTCAGCTGCTAATGACTTCCAGCAGAAGAGAGATTGTAACCTCTTAATAGTTGCATCCATACCTCCATGACCACCTTGTGGTGTTGAATACCACAACTGGATAATGGTTTGTCCTAACTGCAAATCAGACCCTACAACTAGCCTACCTTTCCACCTTAGTTGAGAACCAATCCAGGTATAGAATTTATAAGGCTTTGCTTGTAACTTAAGAATAACAACTTGCAACTCAGCATCAAATGTCCATGTTAGGCTAATTCTCTCCAAAAGTGTATCATTAGGAGTTAAGAGTAAAACAGCCAACAACTCAGCACTTTGATTTCTTGACAAGACAACAGTAGCCTTATTGTCAGTCCTTTTCTTGAACTCAATAGTAAAATCAAAGGCCATCAATTTAAAAATACCAGCAACCTAAAAATCAGTATGAATACTTTGTTCCAGGAGGTGTTTTAGTGCCTTTTGATCAGTTCTCACAATGAAATGTCTTCCTAATAGGTAATGAGACCACTTAGTAACTGCAAATATGATGGCTAATAGCTCTCTATCATACACACACATAGTCTGATGTCTAAGTGCCAATGACTTACTAATATAGGCAATTGGATGTCCTTGCTGCTTTAAGACAAACACCAATTCCTAAATCACTTGCATCAGTCTCAATTATGAATGACTTATCATAGTCGGGTAATGCTAAGACAGGTGTCACTAGTGTATCTTTGAGAACATGAAAAGTTGTAGTAGCACCCTCATTCCATACAAACTTATCCTTCTTCAATAATTCAGTGAGAGGTTTAGCAATGGATCCAAAATTCAGAATGAACCTCCTATAATATCCTGTTAAACCAAGAAACTCTCTCAGTTGTTTGATATTCGTAGGGACAGACCAAGCATGTACTGTAGAAATCTTCTTAGGATCAGTATCTACCCCTTTAGCACTGATGAAATGACCTAGGTACTCTACCTCAGGTACCCCAAAAGCACACTTAGAACCCTTGGCAAACAGCTAATGTTGCTTCATCAAATCAAATACAGCTTGTAAATGGTTCACATGAGCTGACATATCCTTGTTGTATACCAATATATCATAAAAAAAATTAGTACTGACTTCCTAAAGAGTGATTTAAATACAATATTCATAAGACTCTGAAATGAAGAAGGTGCATTTGTAAGACCAAATGGCATAACCAGAAATTCATAATGTCCTTCATGAATTTTAAAAGTTGCATTGTCTTATAGGTATCTGCTTCCTTCGTCCTTAATTGATAATAACCATCTCTAAGATCAATCTTAAAGAACACTTCAGCTCCTCCTAGTTCATCTAGCAAATCCTCAATGATAAGAATATGAAATTTGTCCTTTATTATCAGTTTATTGAGATCTCTATAGTCTACACAAAGCCTCCAACTTCCATCTTTCTTCCCAACAAGGACTACAGGTGAAGCATAGGGACTAGAACTAGGTTGTATCACACCTTGATCTAGCATTTCTTGTACTAGTTTCTCAATAATATCTTTCTTCATTCCAGGATATCTATAAGGCCTTTTGCTAACAGGAGTAGTTGAGTCAATGAGTAGTATTTTGTGATAAAAAATGCCTCTATGAGGGCAATGTAGTAGGCATATCAAACATGCATTTGTACTGTTCCATTAAAACAATTAAGGTAGAATGAATATCAGTACCTTGAGTTATTTGTATAGTGTTTCATTGCCAAGCAGAGGTTGCATCTGTCACCAAGGTAAGCATGAAAACCTGAACTGATTCATCACTCTTTTTGTTCAAGGATTTGGCCTTGGTGGTTTTGATTTGGCTACTGGCTCCCCTTAAAACATGTTTTCTTCCCAAGTGCACAAACTCAATAGTTCTATTTCTGAAGTCAAACAAAATCCTACCCAAAGTGTTTAACTAATGCACACCCAACACTATGTCAACATTCCCTAATGGTAGTAGTAGGAAATCAGAAAAAAAAGTTGTACCCTGCAGTAACCACTTCAAATTCTTACATACTGCAGCAGTTTGAACCTTCATACCATCAGCCACACTTATTGATTGTTGTATAGGCAAAGCTTTACAACCTAACTTCCTTGCCATTGACTCATCAATGAAATTATGAGTACTACATGTATCAATAAGCACAGTTATTTTTCATGGTATCCAGTTACTCTAATTGTTTGATAACCTGTACTTCCAGTAAATGCTTGTAAGGAGATTGTCATGCACTCATCCACTTCTAACACTTCTTCCTCCATGATTACCTCCCCATCTTCCAGAACTTCAACCAAATACAACTGTTTCTTGGATTTACAAACATTTCCAGGCATATACTTCTCATCACATAAGAAACACAGTCTTTTAGCCCTTTTCACATCCATCTCAGTAGCAGTCAATAACCTTCTACCAATATTACCTTTACTGAATCTGTTAACATTTGATTCATAAGATTTCTTGACAGTTGTGCTAGAAAAAGTAGGTTTTTGTACACCCTGAAACCTAGATGGAGTAGGGAGAAGACCAGTCTAATTCTTGTTGGTTTTACTAATTCCCCAAGACTTAGCCTGAGCATCAAAAACCTCTTCCTGTAACTTAGCTAACTTGTAGGCTTGCATTAAGGTTTTGGGTGCTTGCATTCTAACAGCTTTGTTGAGCTCAAGTTTTAACCCTCCCAGGTAACAACTGACAGCATTTTTGTTTGACAAATTAACTCCATTCAATAACCTATCAAACTCAGCTTGATATGTTCTAACATCCTCAGTTTGTTGTAGATTTTTAATAGCTTCCATGAAATTTTCAAATTCCTCCCCAAATCTTTCATTAACAGCCAACACATACTTAGAGACCAAGAAGGGTCTATAATTGAGTTCCTAGACTTCAAGTATGATTTATGCTAAGCAATAGCTTCACCATCCAAATGGATAGAAGCTATTCTCACCCTCTGATCATAAGGAACTTCATCCATGGAAAAAACCTGATCCACCTTATATAACCATGCTCTCAAATCCTACCCCGAAAATCTAGGAAAATCAAGTTTAGAACGACGGGTAAGAAATTTACCATTAGAATTTTGGAAATCCCCGGTCACATTGCAAAACCCTTGTGCTCTGTCTCCACCCACAACTGATTCTGCTTTATTCTGATCCATTTCCTTGTCCTTCTGTTTCGTATTTCCTAGGGCTTGCTTGATCTCCATTAATTCCTTATCTGTCTGTGCATTTCTATCATTCATATTCACCATACATTCCATCAACTTCTGCAATTGTTCCTGTTTCTGAGATAATTTTTTCTCCATTTCCTCTGAAGATCTGTCTTGATTTTTGTCCCGAGCAACCATGATTTCTTAGCCAAGGACCAGTAGCTCTAATACCAATTGACCCAATTACCAGTAATCGAAAGGATAATATCAACTAGTAGGATGAACCTCGAAGAAGAAGATAGCTATATCAGGGTAATTCTGATATAGAAGATAAGAAAAACAGAGTAAAAAAGAGAAGAGAAGAATTATCATATATCATTCAATGATTTACAATTGTATTACATCTCTATTAATAGAACTGAATTGGAATCTAATGCTACAACTAACAAAATAACTGCTTCTAACAAACTCTAATAACAGTGAGCAGTAATAACTGTTTTGGTGACTAATGAACTGTACTAACTACTTTTTAACATTTCTAATTATCTAGAGCATTGTATCAGATTTCCACCAATATTTTGGTACTAATGCAATAGGACTCTTGTTCTGATTTATCCCCTCTTTCTCCCACTCAAGAAACTCATGTTTTTTTTTACTTTAAGGCCACTAATTTTCTGGATTTCAAATTCTTTCTTCGTAAGGTCTAAATTAGAACATAAAATTATTGAAATACCCTTGGTCGTCCAATGAATTTCCGTCTTATATAAAATGATGATGATGAAAGAAAGATTAATTTATCGATATTATTGACGATGTTAAATGTGTAGTTTTAATTTCACAACATATTTTGATGCATATATTTGTGATTTAATGTAATTGTCGTTAGACATTACTTTCCTTTTTAATCTATAAATCTCATTTTTCGGATCCCATTGTTTTAATCTCTTAACGATCATTCCTCAGAAGTTTATTATATCTTGGACTGTTCAGAGGAAATCAATAAATTAAATCAAATAAATTAAGAAAACTCAATATTTTTTAGGTTTGAAATTTAATATTATAAATTAATAAAATTTAATTTGATTTTAATTTTAAACAAAAAATAATCGGATAAAACCAATTATACAGATACTATTTAAAAAATACTATAATTTTACACTCAGACATATATAAATATTTAGACAATTATAATATATTACTAGTACTTTATATTCTTTTGGAGCTAGCCTAAATTAACATTATGTATGGATCAGCTGTTAAAACGTAGCATCTAGTAAAGTATAAGGTGCACGGAATGTATCAACTAAACATGATTAATTAATTTAATTATTATTATATAGAAAAATAATCAATTCAAACGAAATCATGAACCCCTAATTACATAGGTAATTAGGTTTGTCGTATATCTTGTTATCCAGTCATGATTATAAATCAAAACAAAGTTTCCATCCAATTGCTTGAGTTAGTAGCCATTTTCGATTTTGCTACATAATTGTCCGTTCTATTTTTATGTATATACTACGCTTTTGCGTTTTGCCTTTTAAATTATTTACATTCTTATACTTGATTTTTTAAAAAAAATTTAAACATTTTCTTAACGATATTTTCTCATAATAATGGCAATGACATGTTAATTAACACTACTAAATACAGTAGTTTCTTGCTTTTTATTTTTTTAAATCCCTCCTTAGGAGCTCCTACCTTTTTGCTCTCTTGATGACTCAAACTTACAATTCTAGCGTTGGAAGTGAGCGATATTTATCATCCGAGCAACTTCCTCTTGTCAATACTGTACTTTTGAAATATCGTGAAAGTACAAAAAAAGAAAAAGATTTGGTGCCTAGCTAGTCAAGTACTTGTCAAAATTGAGACGCAACGAGTAGATTGTGTTTGCATGTCTTATCTACAAAACCCACATGGTAATGACTAATGTCCCTTTGGTAGGATCTGTCGAATTAAAAACCCATTTGAATCGACTTATTTTTAAGTGTTTTAAGTTAAAATAATTTTTAATTATTTTTATAGTATATGTAGAAAAAATTAAAAAATTAAAGCATTTATTTAAAATTTAAAAAATAAAAATAAATCAAAAGTGATAAATTAAAATTTTTAATTTTTGATTTTTGACTTATAAGCCAAAATTTATTGCTCAATCCAAACAGGCTCAAAGTAGCTAGCACAGATGTCCGTGTTTACTAAAATCCTACTAAAAATATAAATTGCTCTTGTTCACTTCACAAGCTTTAATCACATAAATAATGATACGGAAGAAAATATTCTTTAGAATATCCTAAATTAGTTTACTTAGATCTAATTTGTCATTTTGGTGAATTTTTCAACTTTTTTTTTTTTATCTATAAAGTTGATCTATCATTTTTTTGAAAAATACTTTCCTTTTAAAAAAAAAAGGAGAAACAAGTTCAAAAATATAACTTTAGTTAATTGTTTTCCTTTAATTCTCCAAAACACACGCACCATCTCCCCATAGTCTCTCCTCACCACCCCCACCCAAACCTCCACTGCTATTGTGTTTTGTGTAAATGATGCATAAATATTTGTAAGATAATATTTTTAATTACTTATTACATATAGAAAAGTAAAAATATATTATTTATTTTTCGAAATAATATTAATCTTTCCATCAAACTCACACCCTAAAATCAGTTTAACTTTGATTAATTTTATAGAAAGAAAATTTGCTGACGAAATGGCAATTGAAGTAATCTAAAAACAAACAACCCGTAACAATTCAAATAGAAACTGACATAGGCATGCAGTAGGGATGACAATGGGGCGGATGCGGGGCGAGGTGATTTTAAGACTATGCGGGGCAGAGTGATTTTAAGGTTATGCGGGACGGGTGGAATGCGGAGCGGGTTGAAGTGGGTTTTTTTTAAATTAATGCGGAGCAGGATGGGTTGCGGGTCTATGGGTTTTATGCTGTTTCAAACTTAATTTTAACTTTTTACATATTATAAGAGTGATAGAGTGTTGTTAAGATAATTTCTTTAAAGTTACTAAAATATTCAAAACAGTAAATGAAAATAGTTCAATAAAAACTAATACGATTTTTACATACTTTCCAATTGACCTTTTAAAATTTTAAGTTATTATCTATTAAATTAATACAACTTAATGAAAAAATGAATTTATTTTTAGTATCAAACTTAATTTAAAAAGGCAATTATTCAAAAATTTATGCTGGGCGAATTCATGTGGGTGGGTTTATGCGGGCGAGTTAAAAATAAAAAAAGTTGTTATGTGGGAGGGAGCGAGACGGATTAAATTTTTTGCGGATTAAGCTCAACTCAATCCGCTCCCGCTCCGCCCCATTCACATCTCTACATGTAGGTGACCTTAAATTCTCCTACCATAACATATATAAATAATTTTGAGATCATATATTTTGGTTGTTTGTCAAATAAAACAATAAAAAATAAAAAAAATCACTCATTTAGAAAAGCAAAAAAGAAGAAATATTTTTCTTCCTTCCAAACACACCCTAAAACCAGTTTAATTTTGACAAAAAATTATTGAGAGAAATACGGTGATAAATTGCAAATGAAGTAATCAAATTCCAAGCAAACAGCCCGTAACAATTTAAATTGACAGCGGACGTAAGCACTATCACATCCCTTTTTCCTGAACCTCCTGGATAGACGGTATGATAAAAGAGTTTTTTCAATTAAACTGACAATATTGAAAAGAAATTATTTTAATTAGATTTCTATGTTTCAAATTATCTTTTTGAAATTTTATTGCTGAGGGGTATAAGACACACCTTGAGTTCGATGATTTTAGCATGATCGCTTTATTAACTTATATTATCTTAAATTATTTTTTGATAAAATGTATTACAGGTCATAACTTGCTCTTTTTTATAGTAGAATTTTTATTGATCTAAACCTAAATTTGTCACCGCATACATACACAGACTTAGAGGCATAATTATCTTTGTGAGAATATATTGCACATAATAGTCTCTATCTACATTTCTTGATTTAAATTAACAAAAGTTAATTACTAAAGAAATTTTGGCCAAAATACATCACCGTGTACATTCTTAAATTTTTGCAAGTATCTCAAAAATAATAATGTGGGACCACATTCTTATCGAATTTTTTTTTAATCGAATTTATACTTGTCTAACGTTGAAAGCTCTATATATCTTGACATTCATCTATTGAATTGTTAATGAACGTATGCAAAACTCTTCGTGGTTCACCCAATGAAAATAATATGACAATAACAGAATTAAGCCATAGTTTCTACACTTCAAAAGATCCCAGTTAAAATGATTCTAATAACCACAAGATCAATACCTATTTTAAGCATATGGAGCTAATCAAATATAATTACTGAAGAACATTTAAGTGTTTTACTTTTAACTTTGGCACCAAATTTATCGGTGAACTAAATTGCATCAAATTAGAAATGCAACTTTATAATGAGCCAAATTCCAATTCAACATGTCACTATTTTAATAAGACATTTATAGCTCATAAAAATGAACCTTTAAACATGCGAGAAATAGTTACATGTTATATTTCAATATTATAATATTAAAATTAAACATACATAACTTTTAATTTGAGCAAATTTTGTAAAATTCAAATTAGATCTTATATAATCATAAAATTAAATTATACATAAAAATCAAGTGTTACCTTTTGTGAAAAATAATTAACAAAAAAATCCGACTATAATAAGAAACTACAAATTCAAAACCGTAAAAGTTAACGTCAATTTCCAACATAATTCTTGGAATCATGTGTTTTTCTCTGCGTTTTTTTTTCATGCTCTTTTTTCCTCTTCTTTTCTTTCCTAAAATGTGAGTAATAATGGGAATATGATTTGAAATAGTGAACATGAACGTTCTAAAAAATTGTGTCCAGATGCATCATGCATGGTATGTCCATCTACGTTTGTTGTGTATGGATTGTTGGTATATCGGGTAGATGTTTATCTTTTTGACTTTAGCGAAAATGTTCAAACCATCACCTTCGTCAATTATCTTGATGTCGAAAGGAAAGAGGACAGAGTCTTACTTAAAAGTCAAAAAAGGGAGAGTTTCCTGTCTTAGTTTCATACTCTGTGTGCTGCTCCTATTGGTGTCTTTATACTTTGTTTGGATGGTTCATGTCGTATTGTTTCATAATATATTAGATTGTGTTGTATTTTATCGTACTGTATTGATTTAATGAATATGGTGTTTGAATAGATTGTACCATTCTTCATTGTTACATAATTCATACATCCAAAATTTGAATAATAAACCTACAAGAAAAGTCGGGTATGAGATAGAGCTACTATGAAACGGTAAGGTAAAAGATGAAATATAATTATCAAATACTTAATTAATAAAGATAAAATCAGAAGAAAATATTAAGATAACGACGCGATCATACCAAATCGATCGTTACATAAAATGAATCTTTTCATCGTTATCTAACGATGAACTTAAACGATACAGTACAATAAATTTAAGTAACAATATTTAAACTAAAAATACAATATAATACAATAACAACCATCCAAACAAACCGTTAGTACGTGAGAGTGAATAATTATGGTTAGTGCAGAGTGGTTCTGGTGAGAGAAATTAGAATTAGTGGGGTGATTTTAATTATTTTTTTTAAAAAGAAATAAAATATAAAAAAATTAAATAGATAGAATCATAGAACTAAAATATAATTAAAAAAATATGAAAATCACTAACTTGTTTATTAAAAGTTAAATTAAAAATGGCTAAAGTTACCCCTGAACTTGAAGCTTTTTATTCGATGTACACCTAAACTAAATTATGTTTTAATT
>JAJOOH010022164.1:0-10563 GCA_029582605.1 Solanum gracilifrons | reverse complement strand
GCCACCTAAGCATCGAACCACACCTAGCTGAACCATGCATACAGGGGCAAGATAAATACCAAAATAGCCAAAAACTGTAGCCACATACGGTAGCCTCTCTATACCTTTCCAAAAGCAAGATGACACTTGTAGAACTTTCGAAAACTTTCCACCACCCCAATACCACATTGAACCCACTATCTCTGAATCGGCCCACCCACACAAGTATTCTATTCTGCCAAGAGAGCATGAATCGGTCCATCCGATTCACCACTAGGCATCCACCCACAAAAGTAAAAACATGTCTGAACATAGACAGAGAATCATAATCCAAAACCATGTCTGAAATGAGGTAGGTGGTCATATAAGAATATACAAAACCGAAATTGAACAACCTAAGATATCCCTTCCACGATGTCCATAACACACCTTCCCATTCATCTGACTTCACAATCAGCCAGTCCGACCTCATAACAATCATAAACATACTCAATTTATCCATTTTTTTGCATACTCTTTACAATAATCCATTAAAGCCAACAATATCAATACTACCAGAACATCATAGTCACACCGGCCAATTACTTTACCCTCAGACGGCCACTAGTATCCAGTCATTCTTAGAAACACATCGTTGCTTCCAAAATTTTAAATTATGGTCCTTCCTCCTTCCATTGAAACATTCCACTATGGGTCTCACCCAATCGCTAATAATCCAAGTTCTAAATGTCATAGTACCTTTTCATTAAGATAGAACTATTCAATCACGACCAATATCGATTACACACGATCCTTTACTTACCCAGCTTCAACTATTATTCAAACCATCATATATCTCATGCCGAAGCTTGAAGCAGTTCTTGGTCACTCCAATAATTCCGTATACTATGAGCACACAACCTTTATTTACCAGCAAGGATCTATGTAACGCGTTACTACAGTTTGGATAATTCCATAAATAGAGTTATCAACCCAGTTCAAAATCCTCAATAACCATGTAGAGCTATAAGTCCTTCCGGTTGGACACTTGCAAGCCACCTACCATAAGCTGAACAATTCAAACCAATCAAAAACTGCAGAATTCCTCATACATCAACGTTTACCACCAACACCAATACCAAGTGTTCAGAAAGTAGCTGATAACACATCACACATTTGTGCTGAGCCAGTCCACCTTGCAACAACAAATTCGACCAAAGTTTGGATATTTTTCAGACTCTTATCCCATTTTTTTTTATAAAATATAATTTGCTTCAAATTTCTCTCTCTGAATCATTAGAAAATAAAGATTTTGATTCACTTAGAGATAAAGGTTAAAAACACACCTAAATTATCCATTATTTTTTAGTTTCATATCTAAATTATTGAGAGTGTGAGTTTCATGTCTAAGCTATCACTTATTAGTTTGAGAAACACACATCTCTCTTTTATTACACTCTCATCATGGTTTGTGTAATACACTCTCTTTTATTTTAAAAAGTTTGTCACATCACACTCCACATGGACAAAACATTCTACCTTGATAAAAATTAAAAAATTATTAGTATTAGTTAAAGTTAAAGATTAAAGTATTAGTATTTCCAAAAAAATATTATAAAATAATATATACAATATTTTTCTAGTTTATATTTTTAAAAATATCTTTTGTAAAAGTTTTTAGTAAAATTCGTACTTCATCTCCCCCTCCCCCTCCCCCCCCTCCCGATCCCTTCAAGTATTTTTTACTTGCGGCGATATTTTTTTTAAAATAAATTTTTTATTTCTGTTAAATTCGATCACAAGTAGAAAACAATATTTTCCTAAAAATATATATACACATCTAACACAAAACAAAATAAAAATGTAAAAAAAGAATAAAAATAAATTAGGAGCGGAGGGTTAGACGGGGTGGGGTAAAACTTTATTTTATTTTATTTTTAAAAATAATATCAATTTTTTTTAGCAAGGAGTGGAGAGGGGTGAGGTCTAATTTTTTTAAAAATATTCTATAAATTTTTTTGGGGGAATGGTGGTGTGGGTGACAAAAATATTTTAATTTTTTTTAAAAATAAAATAAAATTGGACAGTACTACTTTAATATTTAATCTTTAGCTAATATTTATAGTTTATTTAATTTTTGTCAAGATGAAATATTTTATCTATGTGGCAAAAATTTTGCAAATAAAAGAGAGAATATATTACACACACCACTGATGTGTGTTTCTCAAACTAATAAGTAATAATTTAGGTATGAAACTCACACTCTCAATAGTTTAGATATGAAACCCAAAAAACATAAATAGTTTAGGTGTGTTTTTGATATTTATCTCATTCACAAACTAAATGTCTATTAGATGTTGATGTCAATAGGAAGAATTTTGTTTCAACCCTTTTGATTTTGTCTCTCATATTTCTTGTGGAAGAAGAACTAAGATATAAAAGGGCGTTCATCAGTTTTCCAGCAATATTTCAAATCAGTAGATAATCAATATCTTATTTTCTTGTAATAAAAATAAAATGGATCGCATCAATACACCTGGGCAATTCATGACCCATGAAATCTAACATCTCCCACTACTCAGATAGTGGACAAGATTTGAGCCATTACAACATTAACAAGACACTAATTTAAACGACAAAATAGTTTGTGTGACATGTGAGCTACAAAAGCTTTAATTACCTCTAAGGTTTTACAAGCTACACATAGTAATTCAATCACATGTGAAAATAATTTGTTATTTATATCAGAATACTATTACTCACAATAACCACATCATTCACTACTTCAGTAGTTACACATATGATACCTTACCCTCTTATTGAAGTGAACTCGAGTTCATATTTAGCTTTATTTATTCAATTACACTTGATATCTATATGGTTAGTGTAATAGACGGCTTGCGTATACATCATTTACTTTAATCGGCTTTCCTAATTTCTCGAATCTATATGTTCCAATTTAACTGCTTTCCCAAATATGCACTCTACTACCAAATCATTCATGGTTATTAGTGATGTTATAATGCATAAATATTATAACACAATGATGTCACGATCCAAAAATAGACATGGTGGCACTTGCCTATTCCTACAAAGATAAGTCAGCCTCAACCCAACGAAAATGGAAGAAATGTGGAAATATAAAGCAAGAACAAGACATAGACGGAAAACCTATTAATTTTAAACAATACCCCAAAACCTAATTGTCACGTGTACAAGCCACTTAATGAAAATGCAGAATTCGAAAAATAAATACAAGTTTCATAATCTTTGATTCTAAAATAGATCAAAGAATAAAAGTAAAGGAACATGAGGATTTGCCGGGATGACAAGCAACTACCTCTCAAAATCATTAACAAGCCTCGAAATCAGAAGAAGAAAGAGGAGATCACATGGGTCCGGGCTCGATTATACCTCGTGATTAAGGCATAAACGTTCGTATACAAAAAATAACACCTAACATATGAGATCATGGTAGAACCACAAAGACCGGTAGAAATAATTATGCTCAAATCGACTTATAAACTTAATACAAAATAGTTTTATATATACACAAGTAAATGCATGTATTTAAGTGTTGACGCAAAAGCGAACACATTACTTTGAAAAATGAAAATAAAAAAATTCGTGCAGTAAGAAATTATGTATGATTTAGAAGTTTTATTTTTCGTTATATGATCATAACCAAGTAATTATTTAAACTTTAGTAAATTAGTTTTAAAAATCAGTGAAAGAGAGGAATATAAAAACTACAAATAAATAGTATTCACAATCGTAAAAAATCATTGGAGTATATGTGATTTGAGTTATAAAATGGTTATCTTTCAATGTGACTACTTCAAAGGGTATTCATAATCTGTTTTACAATAAATAACTTTTAGACTAGTTTGAGGCTAAAGGTATCCTTCTTACATACACTAGTCTATGCTAAAAAGCACTTAAGGAATCATCTAAAAAGTATGATCCTTTACTACCCATGATGGCTACATGGTTTATGGATACTTGAGTTATTATGAACTCGCATCCCCATATTGGTGCTCAATACTACTCCCAAAATATACTTAGCTCATATGTTTTTAAAACAAACTTCTTTATTTGGTTTGAGATAATTACTCAAAACTTAGCTTAAAAGCTCTCTTGGAAATCGGTGTTTCCCTTCTTTCTCAAATGTGAAAACATTTTTAACTCTTGAAAATACTTAGTTCCCGTATAATCTTTGAAGAAATGAACTTTACTCTTACTCTTTCCTCAACTCAAACTAAGTCTTAAAGCAAAGTTAAAACGTTTGTGAAAGACTTTTGAAATACTTTATGAACTTCCCTTGACTTAATTCTTAACTTCTAGACTCAACTCTTAACTTTCCTTGAATTTTAATATATGGATTCAAGGATAGTGATTTGTGATAGGAAGGATCTCATGATGTTTAGGAGTGTCTTTAGATAGTTAAACATGAGAAAAGATCAAGAAATCACTGTCTGGAACAAATTTGTGACGCGGAGATGTATTTAAATATTTGGTAGCGAAAATAGTTTTTGAGGCAAAACGGTCCGTGAATGCTTCGCGACGCGAGGAGAATTTTCCCATCCTGAGGAATAGGTCCGCGACGCGGACATGATACCCAAATTCGCCTGACTTTTTCCTTCTTCGTTTTCCAGCCCCAATTAGTCTAAACTCGCTTCTTTTTCCCAAATTCTCTTTAGATTCAGATACCCAGTAAATGTATATAAGAACCTAACTCAAAACAACTCCATAATTCGACGCAATAATCTAAAAAACTTCTCAATCTCAGTTCAATTCAAGAATGAAAACAAATTCATGAACACATATCAAGAACATCAAACTTTCAACCCTTTTTGGATGAATTCACGCTGAAATAAATATGCTTGGCACGTGGGTTAATGGACCCAACGTTATGAGAGTCTCACATACCTCGTAGGGATCACCCCTTGACGAAATCCACAAGAGATTCTTGAAGAACTTGACGATTCTTGCTCCTTCTCCTCTTTTCTCCTCTTCTTTTCTCTTCTCTCAAAACCCTAACTTAGTTTTCAAAAGCGTAAACTGACCAAGTTCAGTTTAGACCCTAATTAAACTCCTAAAAACGAAATAAAGTAATTTGGTAAGGAAAAGACCAAACTACCCTTCAAAAATCAAGATTACACTTTCCTTATTTGAACAACCCAACTTCCAATTAGCATATCTCACTCATACAAACTCGGAGTCGTGCAAACTCGGCGGCGTTGGAAAGATAATTCCAGGATCTTTCCTACGGTATCTGGAATTACACCTAACTCATCCTGATCTAGGAGTTATGGTCGTTTGAAGTTGACCAAAAAGCCTAAACTTAACATAACAAATTTCCGTATTTTTCATTCTTACCTAAAATGACTATTTCCTATTTTAACTCTTTCTAGTTCTTTCAATTAACGAGATGTTACAATATCTCCCCCTTGGAAACATTCATCCTTGAATGAGATTACTCTTACTAGGCTAAGGGTGTAATATCTAACATTTAACTCGAACACCCAACAAGCAATGCAACTACAACATGCTAACTAATAAATTAAAGAGTACTAAGAAGAGAATTAGTACATTGATATGGAATTTCTCCGGTCTCAAAGAGATGTGGATACCTCTTCTTCATATCTTCTCCAGCTTCCCCAGTAGCTTCCTCAACAAACTGGTTCCTCCAAAGAACTTTGACTGATGCTACTTCCTTAGTCCTCAACTTGCAAACTTAACGATCTAGAATCTGAACCGGAATCTCCTCTTAAGATAAGCTATCCTTGATACCAATATCTTCAGTTGGTATGATAAGTGAAGGATCTCCCATGCACTTTTTCAACATGGAAATATGAAATACCAAATGAACCCCTGCTAACTCTTGGGGTAGCTCTAACTCATAAGCTACATTACCAACCCTTTTGGATATTCTGTAAGAGCCGATATACCGGGGACTAAGCTTCATCTTCTTGCCAAACCTTATAACACCCTTCATGGGTGAAACTTTCAGATATATCCAATCATCTACTTCAAACTCTTAACTCCCTTCTTCTAACATCAGTGTAGGATTTCTGACGACTATACACTATTTTCAACCTCTCTTGAATCACTTTCACTATCCATAGCTTGATGAACTAAATCTGGTCCTATCAACTCTGCTTCACCAACTTAAAATCATCCAATAGGAGATCTACATCTTCTCCCATAAAGAGCTTCATAAGGAGCCATTTGGATGCTAGAGTGGTAGCTATTGTTGTAAGCAAATTAAATAAGGGGTAGGTGATCATCCCAATTACCTTTGAAATCAATCACACAGGCCCTCAACATGTCTTCTAAAGTTTGAATAGCACACTCTACTTGCCCATCTATCTGAGGGTGCCTTCCCATCTATTTGAGGGTGAAAGGTAGTACTTAATTTCACCTTTGAACCCAAGCCTTTTTGGAATGATTTCCAAAATTGTGCAGTAAATTGCGCACCTATGCCTGGAATAATGGAGACCGGAACCCCATGAAGTCTTACCACCTCTTGAATATACAACTTAGCATAATCCTCTGCTGAATGGGTAGTCTTTACTGGTAAAAAATGGGTTGATTTTGTCATTTTATCGACAATCACCCAAATGGAATCAAACTGCCTGCGAGACCTTGGTAAACCTGTGATGAAGTTCATATTGATCATCTCCCACTTCCATTCCAGAAGTTCTATATTCTGAGCCAAACCACCGGGACTTTGATGCTCTTCCTTAACTTGTTGGCAATTCAGACACTTAGCAACAAACTCTGCAATGCCATTCTTCATACTACTCCACCAACAAACTTCTCTCAAATCACGGTACATTTTTGTGGAACCCGGATGAATGGAATATCTGGAGCTATGAGCTTCCTCCATGATCCTCTCTTGGAGCTCATCCACCCTTGGTACACACAACCTACCTTGATATCTCATTACTCCCTCTCCCCCTTGTTCAAAAGCCAATTTTTTTTGCATATGAACATTTGTCTTTAATTCAAGCAAAATAGGATCTTGGTCTTGCTTCTCTTTTACTTCTGACACTAATGATGATTCAGCCTCATTCATCACCACTACTCCTCCCTATGTGGAATCCATTAGTCGAACTCCCAATCGTGCAAGTCTATGCATATCTTTCGCTAACTCTCTCTTTTCTTCCTCAACATGGGTGGTACTACCCTTAGACAACCTGCTTAAAGCATCAACAACAACATTAGCCTTACCTGGGTGATAAAGAATACTCATGTCATAATCGTTGAGTAATTCTAACCACCTCATTTGTCTGAGATTAAGCTCTTTCTTAGTAAACACATACTGAAGACTCGTATGATTAGTGAATACATCTACATGAACACCATAAAGATAATGGCGCCATATTTTCAAAGCAAATACTACGGCAACTAATTCTAGATCATGGGTTCGATAATTCTTCTCATGAACTTTCAACTGTCTGGAGGCATAAGCTATAACTTTTCCATTCTACATTAACGCACAACCCAAACCAACTCTAGACGCATCACAGTACACAACAAAGCCTTGCGTACCTTCTGGTAAGGTCAATACTGGGCAGTAGTCAACCTCTTTTTCAATTCCTAAAAGATTTTCTCACAAGCTTCAGACCATTGAAATTTCACTGTTTTTAGAGTCAACTTGGTCAAAGGGGATGAAATAGACGAGAACCCCTCTATGAACCTTCTATAATATCTAGCCAAACCCAAGAAACTCCTAATATCAGTTGGATAAGTGGGTCTAGGACAATTCTGCACTGCCTCTATTTTCTGAGTATCAACTTTAATTCCCTCTCTAGACACAATGTGGCATAAGAATGCCACAAACTCAGGCCAAAACTCACACTTAGAGAACTTGGCATATAACTCTCTATCCTTTAAAGTTTGGAGAACTATTCTGAGATGACTAGCATGATCTTCTTCATTCCTTAAATAGATTAGTATGTCATCAATGAACACGATAACAAACATATCTAAATAAGGCTTGAATACTCTATTCATAAGGTCCTTGAATGTTGCAGGCGCATTGGTCAAACCAAATGACATAACTAAGAACTCATAATGACCATAACGGGTCCTGAGTGTTGTCTTTGGAATATCACATTCCCTTACCCTCAACTGATGGTAGCCTGATATGAGGTCTATCTTAGAGAAACAAGTAACACCCTGAAGCTGATAGAAAAGATCATCAATTCTCGGAATAGGATACTTATTCTTAATGGTAACCTTGTTCAACTGGCAGTAATCTATACACATCCTTAGGGAACCATCTTTCTTTCTCACAAATAAGACTGGAGTGCCCCAATGTGAGACACTTGGTCGAATAAAGCCCTTACCTAGGAGATCCTTCAATTGTTCTTTAAGCTCTTTCAACTCTGCTGGAGCTATTCTATATGGCGGAATAGATATTGGATAAGTATCTGGAAGAAGGTTTATACCGAAGTCTATTTCTCCCTCAGGAGGGACTCCGGGAAGATCATCAGGAAAGACTTCTGGAAACTCTTTTACTACTGAAACTGACTCTATAGGAGGGATCTCAATACTAGAGTCATTAATTCGGACTAAGTGATAGACACACCCCTTGGAAACTAACTTTTTCGCCTTAAGGTACGAAATGAAACGACCCTTAGGTACTGCTGAACTACTACTCCTCTCTATAACTGGCTTATTAGGAATTTGAAACCTAACAACTCAAGTGCTACAATCAATGGAGGCATAACAGGCATGAAACCAGTCTATACCAATAATGATATCGAAATCTGCCATGACTAACTCAACTAAATCAGTCATGGTGTTCTTGTGATTGATGGAAATGATACAATCATGATATACTCGCTCAGCTAGAATAGACTCCCCAACAGGTGTAGAAACACGAAAGGGTTCACAAAGTTTCTCATGAAGAAAATCAAAATTATTTGCAACATAAGGAGTCACAAAATATAAACTTGCTCCTGGGTCTAGCAAAGCATAAACATCAAGAGTAAAGACTTTGATCATACTAATGACAACATCTAGAGAATTCTCTTTCTCTTGATGACTAGTGAACGCATAAAGGCGGTTTGCTCCTCCGCCAGTACCAGAAGTAGCTCCTCTAGGTGCAGCCCTGTCTGGTGGAGCAACTGATAAAGATTAGGCTCTATTGCCCTGATTTCCATTACCTTTCCAGTTCTTAGGGCACTCTTTCATGAAGTGACCCTCTTGTCCACACTTGAAAGAACTTGTGGAGCCATCGCGACATTTACCTGGGTGGGTTCTACCACACTTAGCACATGCAGGAGCCTAATTACCTCCTTGTGCCACACTACCCTGAGATTGTGCAGGTCTAGCTCTAAAGTTCTGTGAATTCTGACCATTGTACTCACCTTTGTTTCTGGGTACAGGTGCACTAGTGGATGATAGAGCAGGTCCCTTTTGCTTTTGTTGGAAAGAAGACATGTTTGCATTATTTCTTTGCTGCCCGGACTCATTCCCTGACGTCTTAGCCTTCTTATTTCTGAATTCCTCTCTATCCCTCAACTTCTCCTCCTCAACCTGCTACACATAGACCATCAACTTTGTTATATCCATGTCACCTATTAGCATTGCAGCCTTACCTTTCTTACTCGACAGACGAGATAACCGAACAACAAACAAACTCATTCTACTCCTCATATCCGCAACCATCTCCAGAGCATAACGAGATAGTTGGGTGAACTTCAACCCATACTCATGAACACTTGGTGAATCTTGCTTAAGAGTTAGAAGCTCTCGTAACTTGGCCTCTCTCAGTTCTCAGAGAAAGAAACGCCCCAACAAGGCCTCTTCAAAACAAACCCAACTCGCAGGTGGTGCTCCCTCAGCTCTACCCTTCTTCTACTGGTCAAACCAAGTCCTAGCAATATTCTTCAGTTGATATGCAACTAGTTCAACTCACTCATCATTGGTATTGTGCATGACCTCAAATACCTTTTGCAATTCCTCAACAAAATTCTCCGGATCCTCAGTAGTGCTTGAACTAGTGAAACTTGGAGGATTCATCCTCAAGAACTCTCGAACTTGATATGCTCAAATTACACCTCCCTAAAGAAGCATAAGCGATCGTTATCAAGTAAAGACCCCAACTTGTAGGTTGGGGTCGATACCACGAGGAAAATGGTTTAGACTTTACTTTAACCAACAATTATATTCAATTAGTCAAAGTACTTCCAGAAACAAGTAATAAAAAATGGGAGATTTGTGAAACAAATTGTAAGAATTCAGTAAGTAATCAGTAAACAACAGTCAAATATTTTTTTTTGTTATCACGATAAGAAAATTAACTAGGGTATACATGTTCACCACAAGCTCATAACTCAGTAATCCTAGTAATAGCAACCCTTTGCTAGTGAATTACATGCAAAGTGGTAAGTTAGGTATCTCTAAATCCTTGGTCCGACATCTAGAGAATTTCAGCTCGCACCTTGGTCCGGCTACGTGTGTATAATTTACTAACCCTTACCTTTACCTTATATTAGACATCATAATCGATGTTTGGCTTAGTTATTACTTCGCACCAATCGACACTAGCCTATTAGATAGTATCACACTAAATCTATGTTGATAATT
>JAJOOH010022162.1:0-16184 GCA_029582605.1 Solanum gracilifrons | reverse complement strand
CCCCCCCCCCCCCCCAAAATCATCTTTCTCTCGAGTCAGCCAAAGCAAATACAATGAAATACAGGGCTGGAAATCCAGATTGCAGGTGTTCGAAGGTCCTAATATGGACTATATACATTCATTATACACTGTATACATTCAGTATACATCAATATACATGTCAAAAACGCAGGAACACCAGGTGTATACAAAAACGGGTTTAGAATTAAACCTCCAAAAACTGCAGCAGGCCCAAGAAGGGCCCAAATTTAACCTCTCCTTTACTCTTAAATTATTTAATTGTGATTATTTATTATGTGTTTTTATTCAACTCTAACTTTAGAATTATTAATTAACTTAATTAGATTCCCCAAAAGATAAGTTATTTTCTTTGTGTTGGTTAACTTTTAATATTTTTTATTTTATTTTATTAATCAAATATGTTGATCAAATTATACTTTCTAATTAAGTTAAACCTTTTATTCTTAAGATATATGTTTTAATGCCTCTTCACTTAATCATATTATACTCATTTTAAAATTATTATTTTTTAGTTAAAGTATTTTTCTTAAATAAACTTTAAAAATGTTATTCAAAACCTTTCCAATTAATTAAAAATATATATATAAAATATATACTTAGTCGTGTTCTCAAAAAGGTTAGTCAATTAATTAAAAATGATTTTTATGCCTTAATTTATTAAATTGGTTTAAATTATTATTTCAAAGTGAATCAAATACATTCTAATTAATCTAATTCTATTAATATTCTAATCACTTGTATGTCGAGTCAAATGGTTCAATTAAGAGCCCATTTTTCCAAAAATAAAATAAAATAATATAATATAAAACGTGTCATTTATTCAATTATATTCTCGAAGTTAATCAAATATTGTAAATTATTATTTTTTTATGTTAAATCATTATTTTCTTAAAAATAGTCAAATATATTTTAGTCAAGTCGCAGGTCAATCGCATGTTAGCGGGCACTTCGAATGTTTAAACCCTTCTCGAAATGTAAATTGAACCCCGAACACTCTTTGGTATTTTCAAATGATTTTATCCATTTAAATCTTTGAAAATTATAAGTTTTCTTAATTTCTTTACAAAATTAAATGGCGACTTTTTTGTAAGTATTTTTCTTAAAATGTTTTATACTTACAACATTCCAAAAAGTATTTTTTCCAAAGATAGTAAAATTTCGGCATAACAGAAATGGCGACTCTGCTGGGAACTTAATTAAGTTCTAACCATAAGATTTGACTATTTGACTAATTGTTATTAATTGTGAATTGTTTATTTGTGCTTAATGTGTTTAAATTGCTCTAAACTATTGCATTCATGACATAACATATTCCGTCAAACGACGCTTATTTTTTATTTTCCACTTAAAGGACGATTATACTGCCACAGTCGTTCGTTAACCAAATTGTTTTCGGGACACCCTGACGAATGTAGTTGGCTACTGGATAGTCAACGGTCGTTAATTGTCTCAACCCAAGTAGTCCGCTTGGATCACCAATCTACTATAAAGAAAGCCACTCTTAGTCAAGACTAAAAATCCCAAATTTAGCGCATTTGAACTAAGTTGACCTAACACCCAAAGCGTGTTTGGGCCCATTAGAAATTCACCTTATGTCTGTTTGGCTCATTAGTCAATAAAAGACAACCAAACTTGTGTATTTATATATGAAGGATGTATACGTCATTTGGCAAAACATTGTTTCTTGAGGTTAGAAATTTAATAGTTTGTTCGAGACAAAGAAAGATCAAATTACCATTGCATTTGAATACGTTGGCATTCACAGATGGCAAGAAGCTCAAGAACGGAGAGCCTTCCGTGGAATCATAGTTTAGGATTGTACCCCTGTGTGGGACTGATTATTTGTGTCCCTTTTTCCCTATTAGGTATCCCCATTTAATTTGTTTGCAAAGTTTGTATAAATTTTAATTTTATGAGGCAATGAAATGTTTCAAATGACGTCATACATCTTTTAATTTGATAGGCCCACATTTGGCATAAAAGGGTCACAAGTTTAGGGCGCGATATAAATTGTTTGTGTGTTGCTTGATATAATTATTTTGTGTTGTGATGTGTCATTTTGTCTAAAGCAGGATTAATCCACTTTTGTTTGTTAGAACACCTTAAGCATATATTAAAGTCCACAACAACAAAGTCTGTCCAAATTACTTCTGAAGTGTTGTCCAAGTTTCTCAAGAATATATAAATCTTCTACTCCAAAAATCTCCTAAGTTTTTATTCGTCCATCACAGGAAGGTCGATTTGCTAGAATGTCTTGAAAGAGTGTCAACGCACCAATCCCACCCATTGCTTTGGTTAGTGAGGAAGAAACTGAAGAATCAATGTTCAAAACATTTATCGAGACTAAAAAGAGGATAGCTGCAGCCAAAAGAAAACTTGCATTACTAGACCAACTGAATGGATGCTACGAGAGAGAATTATTGAGGTTGACATGGAAATAGCCTCGGTGAAAAGAAAGATTACAAAAATTGATCAAGAGATAATAAATATCACTAAAGCGTCTGCAAGGATCCCCGAAATTGAACGGGACATTAAGAAACTAAATTTTGGGAATGCTTCTTCCATGAGAGGGAATGGTAAAACAAAAGAGGGTTCAGATGACGAGAGCACCGGATCGTCACCCTACAGTTGAAGAAGAAGGAAAGAAGCCTTTGGGTAGATTTAGGTTTATGTAACGCATTTCTCATGTTTGTCAGTTTGTTTTTAAATTTTTATTGTAATCAAGAACTATGCGAGACTTGAGCCCATAAAGGGTACGTAGGAATCTCTTTCCGAGCCTAGTCTCTCTATCAATTTCGGTAAAGGTACGTTTAGGTTATCTTATGTAATTCGAACTACGTTGGGCCTGATTTCCTTGGCGGATACGTAGGCAGTCTGCTTAAGGCTCGGTCCCTATCTTTTCAATTTTTATTCTCCCTTATTAGTGAATGATTCTGAAAAGTTCCACCTACAAAAACATATGAGTGGAAGAAATTAGCAAGATTCTATGCAAGTCGACCTTTCTAATTTAATTGCAAAAAAGATTTCTTTCCATTTGAATCCTCAAATTCACCCGAACTATTTCCGTAGATTAATCTGCTTGAAGCAAAATAACACTTGTGTGTTTATTTTTATGTCATCTTATTTGCATATCTCGTTAAAAACAAAAACTAACACATATGTCTTTTGAGTTATTCTTCTCTACAGGTAAAAACTGATCTGTGTTGAAATCAAACTAGCCGACCATCCCTACTTTACAAGATCTAAAGCAATCATACCATCATTCCCTGATCATTCTTTGGAGAAAGGCAAGAGCAAAATGACTGGTACTTCTGAAGAAACAGGAATAGTGGATGTGACCATCAGAAATGCTGAACTCACTGATCAAAGTGAGTTGATCTCTCAGTTAATGCAACGAATTGCAGATATGCAGGAAGAGCTTCAACAAACCAAAGATCTAGCCAAACTGGTCATTGTATAGAATGAACCCCACCTTGAAACTAGAAGACCTCCTCCTCATTTTCCATCAATAAGTTCCCAATTACCCAACTATTTCCCTACCCATACCATATGACCCATCACTTCCACTCCTAATCCTCATACCATTGACTTAACTGTATCCAACGCTCCTTACGCTAGCACTTCCTACCAAACACCACCACCATTACCAAATCAGAACCAAGCACCTAACACTAATCACTCCCAAATCTTTACACCAACCCACCAAATCTCAACCCCAGTTTCCAATAATCCACGTGTTTTGCCTAGCCAGCCTGTATACCCTTCCGTAACATTCCAAACTCCACCAGCCTATACAATCCCTGAGCCATGTCCTAGCTTTCCTATTCAATCGGAGCTGGATCACTATGAAGAAATGGAGAAGGAGTGGAGGTTGAGAAAAGAAAAACGCGAATAAGAAATGAATGCTATGAAGGATGCCATCTCCGAGGCAGTGAAAAGTGTCCAATCTTTGAGAAAGATAACAGGACTTGAGTATGAGGACCTTTGCATGCACCCTAACTTGGAAATACCTGAAGGTTACAAAATTCCAAAATTTGAAACCTTCAATGGTATTGGCAATCCCATGCTCACCTACGAGCTTATTGTGACAAACTCGTGGGTATCGGGAAAAATGATGCATTAATTATGAGGTTGTTTAGTCGAAGCCTCAGTGAGAGGCGTTAGAATGGTTTACATCTCAAGAACTCCATCAATGGTCTACATGGGGGCTCTAGCCAAAGATTTGTTGGAAATATTTCAGTTTAATGTCGAAGTTGTCCCTGACAGATATTATTTGGAAAAAATAAAGCAAAAGACCACGGCGGACTATCGTGAATATGCGTGTCACTGGAGAAAAGAAGTTGCAAAGGTACAACCTGTGATGACTGAAAGCGAAATAATCTCTGCTTTTATTCAAGCTCGGGAGACCGAGTATTATGAAAGGATGTTGCCCATGATGGGACAGAAGTTTTCGGAGCTTATCAGAATGGGAGAAGCCATAGAGGATGGCCTCAAGTCCGGAAAGGTTACAAGTCTCACTGCTTTGCAGGCCGCCAACAAAACCTCACCATCCATGGCCACAGGATTCGCTAGGAAAAAGAAAGAGGACGTGCTGCTGTATCTTTTAGCCCGAGGCCAAGGCCGCAAAGGTATTTTGGGTCTGGTTCTACCATTGGTAACTCCAACCGGTTCCCCACCTCAAATATTTACCCACCATCTCCACAAGCTCCAATCCCAATCTACTATGCACAACAGAACTACCAAGCACCACCACATATCTACCAAAATCAACCACCAACCTACAAAAATACACTACCAAATCACCAAGCCAATACACCAGTCTACCAAAATCCCGGACAAAACAACCCAAATGCCAACAATCTACCCCGTCCTAACCTCGAAAGAAAGCCTCCCAGAGTTTTCACTCCCTTGGCAGAAACACGTACCCAACTCTTTGAGCGTCTAAGAGCGGCACGATTAATCCAACCAGTAAACGCAAGGACAATTAATCCCACAACAAAGTTCTTTCGAGCGGATCAACATAGTACGTACCATTCTGGAAGGGCAAGACATGATACAGAAGGATGTATCAATCTGAAACATAAGATTCAAGACTTGATCGCTAACAGGGTCATCACTCTTCAAGCCCCTGCCCCTAATGTGAACCTTAACCCATTGCCAAATCATGGAGGAGCTACCATCAACATGATTGAAATAGACGAAAATTGTCTTGCTAATGGGACTATCGGTGAAGCAAATGTCAACTCACTTATACCAACAGTGGCCTCATTGAGTATAAAGGCCCGTCCGGAGTTTGTTGTAATAACTGCACCTCATCAAGCATTCACTTTGACAAAGAAAAGTAGCAATGGGCAGCCCAAAGAAAATTTTGTCGTGCAGGCGGCTACAGCACAAGAAATGACACGTTCTGGAAGATGCTACATTCCAGAAGAACTAACTCAGGAGACACGAAGAAAGGAGAACCAAAAAAGGTCGATCACAGGGGTGAGGCTGAAGAGTTTTGGCAAAGAATGCAGCTTAAAGAGTATTCCATTGTCAAGCATTTGGAGAAGACTCCCGCTTAAATTTATGTTTGGGCTCTATTAATGAGTTCTGAGTACTATCGAAAAAATTGTTGAAGGTACTTGATGAAGCGTATGTACCGACGGGAACAAGTTGTGAGAATCTGGTCACTATGGTAAGTCATGTCATTGGGAGTCATCAAATCTCTTTCCGAGAAGAGGAGTTGCCACTCGAAGGGGTGATGCACAATCGTGCCTTGTATATCACCGTCAAATGCAGGGACAAGTTTGTAGCGTGAGTATTGATTGATAATGGCTCAAGACTCAATATCTTCCCATTATCAACCCTTACTCAGCTAAATTATGATGTAGGGAAAATCCGTCAAAGTTGTATGAATGTAAGGGCATTTGATGGTTCGCAAAGAGAAACCATGGGGGAAGTAGACTTGTGTATCCAAATGGGGCCTGCAGAATTTGTCACTGAATTTCAGGTGATGGGTATATCTACGAGCTACAACTTATTGCTAGGAAGACCATGGATCCATACTGTTGGAGCAGTCCCATCCACATTGCATCAACTTTTGAAATTCATCTGGGAGGATCATGAAATCGTCATCCATGGTGAAGGGAGTAATCGTAGTTACCCTGGTTTCTCCATTCCAGTTATTGAAGAGTCTTCTCAGGGTACTGACTTTCACATGGTGGAGATAATGAATGTTGTTTTTGAAGATACAACACTACAAGTACCAATGCCGCAAGTTTATAAAATGCTAGCCACAACTATGCTGAGAAGTGGTTTTGAACCTGGGCGTGGATTAGGTAAGAATTTGGATGGCATATCCGAACCTTTTCCTATACCACTTCAAAATTTTTGCTTCGGTGTCGGTTATACCCCAACAAAGGAAGAATTGTTTGAAGCAGAAACAAGGAAGAAACATGACTGTGATATACCGAAGCCTATTACAGTATTGTACCAGTCATTTGTTGCTAAAGCTTTAGAGCCTGAGATTGATAGTCTAGTGGAAGGGATGGGAAGATTGTTTAATGAAGAAGATTGTGTTGTGATCTCGGCAGAATGCACCACAACACCCATCATTCGAGATGCCGGACCTGGAGAGATGCTTCAGAATTGGATGGTCACTCCACTTATGATCCATCGAATGGCTTGGTAGACAAAGACAAGATTTGATGTTTTATTTTTTTTAAATCCGTGTTGTTCAGACGAGGCCCGAAACCACCATTTATGTCACTTTATTTTCCATCGTAATGTTTAAAAAGGAAATGACTGATGAGTCATGACCAAAGTTTGTACGCCTTTTTAAAATTCCAATGAAAGCCTCATTTATTTTAAATTGATTATCTTGTCATTGTGAATTATTCTCCAATAAATACATTTGAACTCTTTCGATCTAACATGGTTGATTTGTTGTTCATTTCAGTAAAAATGAATCTAAACCTACCAATGTCATGACATGTCATGAACACGGCGAACCAAGTAAGGTCGATGAAGATGAATGTGAAGAATATGATGAGGAAACTATGATGCCTGAACACCTCACTGAGGACTTGAGGCAACTTGAAAATGATGAAAAGCCCAACCTGGATGAAACAGAGACAGTAAACTTGGGAGATGACGAGTCGGTCAGGGAAACCCGAGTCAGTGTCTATTTGGTAGCAACAGAAAGAGAAGAATTGGTCAAGCTGCTCAGATAATACATTGATGTGTTTGCTTGGTCTTATGATGATATGCCAGGGTTAAGCACTGATATTGTTTCCCATATGATACCTATCAATTTAGAATACTGTCCAGTAAAGCAGAAAATGAGAAAGTTCAAGCTCGATCTGAGTTTAAGGATAAAAGAGGAGGTCATGAAGCAGATCGAATCAAAAGTTGTTGAAGTGACCAAGTATCCTACTTGACTGGCCAACATTGTTCCAGTGGCAAAGAAAGATGGAAAAATCAGGATACGCGTGGATTATCGGGATATGAACAAAGCAAGTCCAAAAGATAATTTCCCCTTGCCAAATATCCACATACTCATCGATAATTGTGCTAAGCATAAGCTGCAATCGTTTGTGGATTGCTTTGCGGGATACCACCAGATTCTAATGGATGAAGAAGACGCAGAAAAAACAGCCTTCATCACGCCTTGGGGAGTCTACCATTATCGAGTGATGCCGTTCGACCTCAAAAATGCTGGAGCCACTTAATGAGAGCTATGACCACCATTTTCCATGATATGATCCACAAAGAAATTGAGGTGTATGTGGACGATGTCATCATAAAATCCCGCGAGAGTTCGGATCATTTGATACACTTGGAAAAGTTCTTTAATAGGTTACGTAGGTATGATTTGAAGTTGAACCCAACTAAATGTGCATTTGGAGTACCTACAGGGAAGTTTCTCAGATTCATAGTTAGCAGAAGAGGTATCGAGCTTGATCCTTCCAAGATCAAGGCAATTCAAGACTTACCTCCTCCAAAGACTAAGAAGGAAGTAATGAGTTTTCTGGGAAGACTGAATTACATCAGTCGATTCATAGCTCAATCAACGGTGATATGTGAGCCCATATTCAAGTTACTACGAAAAGATGTGCCAACCAAATGGACCGAAGAATGTCAAAAGGCTTTTGACACAATCAAAAGTTACCTTTCAAATCCACCAGTGTTGGTGCCACCATGTGCAGGCAGTCCTTTGCTATTGTATTTATCCGTCTCCAATAATGAATTCGGGTGTGTGTTGGGACAACATTATGAGACCGGAAGAAAGGAGAGAGCTATATACTATTTGAACAAGAAGTTCACGTCCTATGAGTCCCGTTACACCCTCTTAGAGAGAACTTATTGTGCTTTGACTTGGGTTGCTCAGAAATTGAGACATTATCTGTCGGCTTATACAACACATCTCATTTCGAGGATGGACTCGCTCAAGTACATATTTCAGAAAGCAATGCCCACAGGAAAGATAGCAAAGTGGCAAATGTTATTGAGTGAGTTCGATATTGTGTACATGACTCAGAAAGCAATCAAGGGGCCAGCCTTGGCCGATCACCTTACTGAAAACCCAGTAGATAAAGGGTATGAACCGCTTAGAACATATTTCCCTGATGAATAAGTATTGTTTGTAGGGGAAGACATATCAGAATCATATCCTGGGTGGAGAATGTTCTTTGATGGAGCAGTAAACTCTATAGGATCAGGAATTGGAGCAGTGTTGATATTTGAATCGGGGCAATATTATCCAGCAACAGCAAAGCTTAGATTCCGATGCACTAATAACATGGCTGAGTACGAAGCATGTATTATTGGCATTAGAATGGCTCTTGACATGAATGTTCAAGAATTACTGATAATTGGTGATTCAGACTTGTTGATTCATCAAGTTCAAGGAGAATGGGCGATGAAGAATCCTAAAATCTTACCTTACGTACAACTGGTACGGAGATTATGCAAAAGATTTAGGAAGACCGAGTTCAGACACACACCAAGATACAGAACAAGCTTGCTGATGCCCTTGCTACCATATCGTCCATGATACAACACCCAGAAAAGAATTATATCGATCCACTTGAGATAGTTTTAAAAGAACAACTAGCACATTGCTCACATGTGGAAGAAGAATGGGATGGAAATCCATGGTATATCGATGTGAAAAAATACTTAGAAGCTGGCGAATATCTGGAAAAAGCAACAAGTATTCAGAAGAAAACAATCTGAAGAATGGCAAACAACTTCTTCTTGAATGGAGAGGTTCTTTATAAGAGGACACCCGATCTGGGATTACCGAGATGAGTGGATGCTGCAGAAGCCACAAAATTGATTGAAGAAGTGCACGCTGGAGTGTGTGGGACGCACATGAATGGGTTTACATTAGCAAAGAAAATCTTAAGGGCAGGATATTTCTGGATGACTATGGAAAATGATTGTGGCCGATTTGTCCAAAAATGTCAGGTACACGTAGATCTGATCAAAGTACCACCCCACGAGCTCAATGCGATGAGTTCCCCTTGGCCATTTACAGCTTGGGGCATGGATGTTATTGGACTGATTGAGCCTGCTGCCTCCAATGGTCATAGGTTCATTTTGGTCACCATTGATTACTTCACAAAGTGGGTCGAAGTTGCTTCCTACAAAGCTGTGACAAAGAAAGTTGTGGTCGATTTTGTTCACAACAATTTGATATGTCATTTTAGAGTTGTAGAGTCTATCATCACAGACAATGGAGCAAACTTGAATAGTCACTTAATGAAAGAGATATGTGAACAATTCAAAATTACCCACCGCAATTCAACTACATATTATTGCCCCCAGATGAATGGAGTTGTGGAAGCTGCCAATAAGAATATCAAGAGGATACTGAGAAAGATGATTGACAACTACAAATGTTGGCATGAAAATTTACCTTATGCTTTGCTAGGTTATCGCACCACAATTTAAACCTCAACCGGAGCAACTCATTATCTATTGGTATACGGAACAGAAGCAGTGATACCAGCTGAAGTTGAGATACCATCTTTAAGAATTATTCAGGAAGTTGGATTGAGCGATGCCGAATGGGTTCGTGACCGATATGAGCAATTGGCATTGATTGATGAGAAAAGAATGAGTGTTGTTTGTCATGGCCAGTTATATCAACAGAGAATGACTCGTGCTTTCAACAAGAAAGTAAGAGTTCGAACATTTGAGGTAGGCCAATTGGTGTTGAAACGCATTTTCCCTCATTAAGACGATACAAAGGGAAGTTTGCACCTAACTGGCAAGGACCGTATGTTGTCCACAAATAAAGTACTATCAAGAGGAGCTTTGGTTCTAGCAGAGATGGACGGGAGAGTGTGGCGAAAAGCAATCAATTCAGATGCCGTCAAGAGATACTACATTTGAAGGATGCTATTTCTTTTCTTTATTTCCTTGTAATTGCAGTTTGTTTGTAATCATTATCGCATTATGTTTTGAAACATTCCCTTGTACTTGAACTACGTTCGACCTAAATTCTCAAGAATGAGATACGTAGGCGGCCTATTTCGGCCTCGGTCGTTTCCTAATCAATTTTTCTATTTTTGTCACTTCTCGAGAGGGGAACTATGTTTGACCTGATTCCTGCCTCAACGGGATACGTAGGCGCCACAAGGGTTCGGTCATGTTCCCAATAAGATTTCCATTTACCCTCATAATGGAAATTGGGAAAGAATTTTTGAAAGGACCCCAAAAATTCTACAAGAAGAGTCATTTTCTACAAACAAGAGTCAAGGATCATATCGAAATGTGCAACTGGAAATAATTTTGAGAAGATCTCAAATTCAAGCCTCCCGTGATCATCTTCAGATTTGTTTTCGAAACATCTAACTTGACAAAATTTTTGAGAAGGACCTCAAAAATTCCATTAAGGATACTCGGACCTTCGAAGTCAACTTCAATTGCCTCAAATTGACGTGTTCTTAAAGGGTTTTAAGTTGCTAAGCAAGCTACCTATCATGTCAAAATCTGAGACAAAGGGTTTTGTTCGTGTCGTGCATGTCGTGACAGTTAATTGGCAGATATTTTCTTTAAAACTATTTTTCCAAAACATCATACCTAGCAAATGTTTTAATTTAAATATGACCTTGTCTTTTGTCTACTGCGATTTATCGGATCTACCAGACAAAGTTCTAGAGATAACGGGACTAGGAGCAAGGCGACTTCAACACAGATCACTATTCCAAAACTAACATGTTTCTGTGGATGCAGGGTATAATAAGATCATCAAAGGAGCTATATTTATCAACCAACTGGTTCAGGAGAACATATCGAGTGAATATCAATTAGTGAGTGTAACATCTTCATTTGATCAATGAGGTATTTGACAGATTAAAGAATAGTATCTACCACTTAAGATTGCGAGATACCGATGAAAATGATATTATGATAAAAAAAGTGCTTATCATCATATCAAATATTGACGAAAGACGATGTTCATAGTCATTCATATCAAACCGCCGAGAGGGCCATCATATTCAAATCGCCGAGAGGGCCATTAATATTCAAACCGCCAAGAGGGCCATTGCATATTCAAACCGCCGAGAGGGCCATCATATTCAAATTGCCTAGAGGGCCATCATATTCAAACCGCCGAGAGGGCCATCATATTCAAACAGCCGAGAGGGACATTCATATTCAAACCGCCAAGAGGGCCATTGCATATTCAAATTGCCGAGAGGGCCATCATATTAAAATTGCCGAGAAGGCCATCATATTCAAATTGTCGAGAGGGCCATTTATATTCAAACTGCCGAGAGGGCCATTCACATTCAAATTGTCAAGAAGGCCATTCATATTCAAACCGCCGAGAGGGCCATTCATGTTTAAACCACTGAGAGGGCCATTCATATTCAAACCGCCAAGAGGGCCATTGCATATTCAAACTGCTGAGAAAGCCATCATATTCAAATTGCCAAAAGGACCATCATATTCAAACCGCCGAGAGGGCCATCATATTCAAACCACCGAGAGGGCCATTCATATTCAAACTGCCGAGAGGGCCATTCATATTCAAACCGCTAAGAGCGCCATTCATATTCAAACCGCCGAGAGGGCCATTCATATTCAAACCGCCAAGAGGGCCATTGCATATTCAAACTGCCGAGAGGGCCATTATATTCAAATTGCCAAGAGGGCCATCATATTCAAACCGCCAAGAGGGCCATCATATTCAAACAGCCGAGAGGGCTATCATATTCAAACAATCGAGAGGGCCATTCATATTCAAACCGCCGAGAGGGCCATTCATATTCAAATCGTCGAGAGGTCCATTTAAATTCAAACTGCCAAGAGGGCCATTCACATTCAAATTGTTAAGAAGGCTATTCATATTCAAACCGCCGAGAAGGCCATTCATATTTAAATTGCCAAATGGTCATTGCATATTCAGACCATCAAGAAAACCACCAACATATTACATCAATCTATTACTGCTTCGATATCAAAAGAAGAGTACATTGAAGAATTATATTGAAAATAAGAGATACGAGCTTTATTTGCTTTACGTCGAACTGAAAGAAGTCGTCGTTAAATATTCAAGGAAAGCAATTAAAGGTGAAAATGGTAAAAAGTCACTCTCTCTCCATTTGAATTATATTTTACGCTAATGAGTTTTATCTCAGTTTTTGTCGAGAGCATCCAAGAGGATGAATTCTCAAACCAAACCACAGGTGCGGATGACATCAAAAGGGATGCAGCACAACGTGGAACTTTTCTTAGCAGCGAACTGGGACATAGTCCAAAGAGGAGTATCAAATTCTTAGGATACGAGCTGAGGAGCGACTTTCACCACAATCAAACCACACCTCTATCAAAAGGCATGTGGGTATTTCTTTTGGTTTATCCGTTACAATTTTGCATCCGAAAAACTTTTTACTCTCACCGGAGGCAGCTTTCCAATCTGAGTGACAATGCACTAAGAGCTTTGGAAATTATGTCCGTGTAAGTTCTTAATTATGGGTCTTAATTATGGGTGTGAAGGCCCCCACATTCATGGCTAAGAGGTTGCAAGCCTCCTTTCCATACTTGACTTAATTGTCACTCTTCCAGAAATGAAGGTTATCTAGTGTAATAGATTTCCTTTTCAATCGATCAAGTCGAACTACAAACAACCTGATTCCCAAGGTTCAAGAATATGTAGGCGGGCTCAATGTTGAAAACTCGGCTGTGCTCCGACATTCTCTCTTAAATCTTATTCCCTAGCATTTTGGTCTCTTCATAATTCAATATCGAAATAGCTTTTGAACCCTTTCGTAATCGTGCGTTAAAACAATCGCATCGAACTACAAGTGGCCTGAATTCTCATAAAGCCTAAGATATATAGGAAACCCGATATCAGGGTTCGGCCATAATAACTAAAGTCCGTACCAAAGCCCCTTTTCTAAAGAATGAATATGCGGTCGGTCAAAATTGGATTCGTCAATTTCATTTGCCTCGAATTTCTTTCATCAATCCAAGTCAAACGAGGGACAGCTTTTGACACCCAATTTTGGACCTCCACATTATAGATTAATCATCGAGCTTCTTCAATTTCAAACGATTTTAAATAATTAGTTTTATAAAATTTCAAATAAATAAATAAATAATAATAATAATAATAATATAGTTCGCAAGTTATTTTAAATAGTATTGTCACTTTTTATAATTTTTAGATAATATATATCTTTCACATAATTATGCTTATAATTAGTATATTTTATGAATATTAGAAAATCGCCTCATAAATATTTTATATTTTAAATATTTTGTTAATTATTTAGTTATATAATAGTTCATATATATTGTTATATATATTTATATTTATATTTATATATATATTGAAATAATTAGTTTTTTTAATTAAGTTGATTATTTTATTTTGTTAAGATTAAGAAGGTCGTTAATTAATTAAAATTAATTCATCTTATTTAAGTTTTATGTCGAATTTGCGAATTAAATTCAATTTGACTAACTTCTCAATTTAAGTAGGCTAAGTTTGCAATCCTTTGGCCTTTTTATTAATTTCCTTACCATTTACTTTAATTATTTAAGGCCAGTTTTGGGCCTTTTTTCCAACATCAGTCGGCCCAACACTCCCTATTTTCGGCCCATTTCCTTTTCCACCAATAACCTAGCCCACTATTCAACTCTTAATACCAGCCCACTTCAGCAACAATTACTCAATACAACCCAATTCAAAAGAAACCCATTTCAACAATACAAGCAGCAGCGTACAATGCAATACCCGACCTCATCTTGCTCATCATCTTCACGCGAGAACATGAGCAAAGCTGCAAAACCAGAAAATACGCAAAAGCTACCCTGCAGAACCCATATCGTAGAAGCCTCAACGTCAAACCTTCACGTCCCCTTCCCCACCCCCCCCCCTTTCACGAAATTTAGCTTTTTCCCATCCCTTTCACTGTTGCTTCGAAAGAACAGAAGAAATTCAAATCTTTGTTTGAATTTTCCAACGAATATCCCCCCTAAATGACCCCAACTTCTCCTATAAATAATCTTTTACATTAAAGTTATTGGGACAAGTTTGGAAGTTGGATATTGACATGTTTTAGAATTTGATTATTTGGCAATAGTCGTTTTATACTTAAATTTTATATTTAGCTCTCTGGTTCAAAGTTACTAGAAGGACGCCACTCAGGTTTTCTTGGTTTGTTGTTCGCATTTGGATTCGATAGTGGAAGAATCATTGTCCTCCCTTGCTCGTTCGTCCCAGTCGCTGCTCCCAAAAAGGTAAACTTCTTTTGATTTCTAATTTGTTTTAGTTGGTTTTTTCTTCTCTATTCGTGAATGGACTCTTTGTCGACTCTTTTCTTCCTTTCTCAAATGCCCCCTATTCTTTCTTAGTCTACTGTTAATGTCCAGTAATTGTTCGTTTGGTTTTTAGTTGGCGTTCCTTTAGTTGTTGAAGATATAAAATGTGTTTATTTTGGTCCTGATTTAAGCCTGGAATTCGTTAGTTAAGCTTGGGTTTTCTTATTGTTGGTTTGTTTTTATTCTGAGGAAGATGCGGAATCTTCACTAGTTTGTGTGGAAGTTATATGTTGTGTTCTTTATTGTCTGTTGGCTATAGCAATACGTTTCTCCATTTTGCAACTCCGCAGTTATTTGTATTAAATTGTGTCTTCATCTCGTCCAATTTTTAGTCAAAAATGCTTTGTCATTTACAGTTGAACTCTTAAAAATATGATGTTCTATAGTTTTTTTTTCCAGATTTTAGGCTTGCCCCAGCATATTGTTTCCTCTCAGTTCATTACTTAGTTTTTTTTTCCTTTTCATTTGTCCTCTTTTAGTCCCTCATATGGTTCAATTTTTCTTAAATTGCATTTGCTTGCTCATGTCTTTGAATTAATCTTGCTTCGGTTAAATACATGGTAATTGATCATGTTGTGTGCTCTACTATTTGGGTTTTTTTAAGGCAGTATCTCTTGTGGTAAGAATGGTTATCCGTTAAACTATGGGTCTTCAGCGTAAGAGTTTGCTCGTCTTTAAATGCTATAATCAATCTAACTGTACTACTCTCGCGTGTGTTAAAATTAGATGGATCCTTTTGCTTCTCTTTCGCTTTTAAAGAGAGCACTTGCTAAATTTTTATTCGTTTAGATTGAATTTAGCTTCCAACTCCTCTTATCATTGTTTCATGTTTGTTGAGTTGTAAGAGTGTTGATAGATTAACTCATCGTGTTTGAATGTTCATGTAAGTTCACTTAGTTCTAGTCATCGTTTTATATTTCGAGTCGTCCATAGCTTGTTCGCTTCATTCGTTCGTCAATTTGCTGAAAAAGGAAAAAAGTAAAAAAAAAAAAAAGAAGTTAGTCGGAAACAGTAATCTAAGTTGAAGAATTTGATCACCATGACTTGCTTTAATTTTCTAATCATTTGCTTGCATTTTGCTCAACTTATGGTTACTGCTGATTATTTGCTGCTTGTTAAGTTGCAAGTGACTGGTCCTCTTTGTCATTTAAAGTTATAAGCTTGAGATATTACTATCCGACACTAATTTTTACCCTCTTTTATCTTTTGCATGTGAAACCATCCTAGACCTTTCGAACTCTAATTTCCCTCCCCTTTTGCGTTTCGGATGGGTCACTCGGGGGGGGGGGGGGGGGGGGGGGGGGGGGGGGGGGGGGGGGGGGGGGGGGGGGGGGGGG
>JAJOOH010022161.1:0-13472 GCA_029582605.1 Solanum gracilifrons | reverse complement strand
AATTAATCTGCAACCTCGGGTACTTGAGGGGATTAAATTTCTTAAGGACACACAGTGGGTTCTGTGGACTCGGATAGTTCTTTGTGTTTTTCTTTTCATCTTTTATTATTTCTGGTTTGCTAATCTGAATACAGGAGATAACACATTCCAGCAGTTACGTTAAGCTCCTAACTTCGGGTACAACTGTGTTTTCGTATTTTACCATATCACTGAATAAACCAAGGGATGTATTCCCATTCCCTGAAATTTATCTCTAGAAAAGTGAACAAGTAAAAATGAATGAAACGTTAAAATGTGCTAATTGTTGGAAAAATGATTCTAGTATCTCAAAAGGAATTATTTTATTTCCTATTATACTTGAAAGAGAATATTATTTTATGTCCTAAATATTTTCTTTCCATAAATTATATTCTATTGCCATTATTATTATTATCCTTTAATTAGTCATTATTTTATGTCATACTATGGCTGTTGCCAAACGTCTCTTTGCTGAAATGAATTGCCTTCAATTCATTAATTGTGTTCAATACCTTTTATGGCTTTTGACTATTTCAACAATTGACAGATTAGAGAGGTTACTAATTTCCTATATAAATCTAATTCTTACTGATGGTGAGGGAGAGTGGATACAAGATAACAATTCTTCTTTTAATATATTCTTCTGCTGAGTTTTCTTTTTATGGAATCTTTGTTAGTTTCTGGCTCATAGTTTTATACTAGAAGAGCTTGTTGAATTCTGGGGATACACCTATACCGGGTGAAATATCCTTAAGGACAGTGTCTTTCGAGACGCCTCAAGCTATGAGAATTTCCTATAAGAGTTATTGGTGAAGTAGTGAATTCGGTACAAGTGTTCGTCAAGAAGGTATTTTCCGTAAGATTACAACAATCTTAAGGATATTTCAGACTTCAATCTTACGGAAATTCAACCAATAGCAACATGACAAGATAGATTTCTCACCGCTCATGTACGTTGATTTATGAAGCATCATTTGAAAATATTTTCTTTTAACAAAAGATAAAGGCATGTGTTCTGAGCTTTGTTTTTATTTTGCATTAGCTCGGGTATTTAGTTTCTCTTTGGATAATTGACAAGTCATTAAATGATAATCAATCAAATTGATCCTTATTTGAAGTAGTGTATTACTTTTAAATAATTTGATACGCATATACACTTGTCAGTTCAAAAAGAAAAAGAGATTAGCCTAACATTTAGATTGGAATCAATTTTTGAGTTTTACAATATTGAGATTTTGTGGTAAAAAATTGTTGTTGGATTACTAGAGATATTTTTCAAAGAGATAATTAGAAAGAATTAGAATATATTTATCGGTTTCTTTTATTTAATTGGATGACTTTGCTTAATATTTTGATCACCGATAATAATGTAGCATATTATGTGAGAAAAAGTATATAAAGCATGTTGTTTGATCTATTAAGTGTACAGTGTCAGTTTTGGAAAAGTATAAAAGCTGACGAAGGTATGTAATGATAATATGTGTATATATTTTTAATGATTATTATTTGTGTGTGGTGAAATAAATCAACATGCTCCTTATGTGAAGAAGATTCAGAGAAATGATAATCCCGCTAAATAAAAATAAATGTGACTAAGAAGATGATAAAATTGTTGTGGTCATTTCTCAAGTGAATTTTATGAATAATATGTGAAAGTGAAAGATTGGGTATTGGATATTTTTTGTGCTACTAAGCAATTTTGTGCTAACTAACATTATTTTGTGCTCTACACCCAAATTGAAAACTGAAGAATGTTTTTATATATGCTAGTGATTCTAAGAACTTAAGTAGTTCAAGAACTACTTAAGTTCTTAGAATGAAAAACTCTTCTTAAAATTTCACATCTATTGACACTATCTGAGGTGGTACATGATGTTAGTATTTTTACAATTTGAATCTTATGGAATTATGAAAAAAGATTGAATGAAGATTTTACTTGAGTTTGATTATGTATTAAAAATGTTGATAGGACAATGAATGTTTTATACTTGATTGTTTGCGATAATTCTTGATGTGTTAGACTTCTAATTTATTTAATTTATTTTTGTTATGTTTTGGTGTATAGATTTATATGTTACATAGTAATTTGAAAACTTTATGGATGTTGAAAAAGTTAATCCTCTATTATGAAATATTTAAAAGTGTAGGGGTATCTTGTTAAGGTTGTGTTACATGATCCTTAGAAAAGAGAAATAAGATCTAAGTTTTAATTGACTCTACAGACACGACTTCATAGACACCCTAGGACTCTTGAACTCTGTGCTATGATACCAAGTTTGTCACTCCCTGAGCCTAGACGTGGCCGACACTCGAGAACCATTGTTGGTCCCTAAGTGAACCGTTGGCGTGGCTGACTACTTAGCAGAAGACTTACTCAAGAAAATAGGAAACTTTAAATATTGCATAATTAAACTCAATAGTCTCAATTAAACCCAACTCAAATAAATGTCAGGAAATGCTTAATAAAGTATAAGTAATAGTTTTCAAGATCTCGAAATAGAAAGGAACATACTGAGAGACTCATCAACTCTAACTATCTATGAAGCCTCTAATACTATGATAGATGTCGGGACAAGATCCACGACAACTCAAAAATAACATGAATCTAAACGTAAAATTCTCCGAAAAGCAAGGAGACTCACCAAAGCTGTCTGAAGCGCAAAATGATCTCAACAATGTAGGTCGAAAGACATCAGTACATTTGAATGTACGAATATGTAATATGGCTGAATTAAACAATAACTGAATTGAAGGACTTCAAGCAACTCAACTAAATCAATACATGGATATGAAGTGAAAATCCTTTAAACTTTAAAATAAGATGTGCAATAAAATCATTATGAAAATAATATACTTTACTTGTGGGAAGTTTTTCTAATTGACAACCATTACTATGAGCCTAGCAATGATACAACGTTTCACCCACGTTGCAAGGGACATCCTATATCTTACTGGGGGTATAGGATAATACTGTAACTATGAATCCATCTAATAGGCCTTCTTAGAGGCAGTGAGGAGTCATATGAAGAATCAGTGCTATTCTTATATCCTACGCCGGCTACGTAATTTTATGAGACTTTTGAGTTATAATAGACTCTTATCCAATTCGATGCTCGATACTACTCCCAAAATAATCAATATAACTTTATGCTCAATTCATCCTTTACAAAGAAAGGGACTATTATTACTTTCTTGTCACTTTGCTTTTCTGAAGCACATTTCAATACATCAATTATGCTCTTTCTCAACTGTCAAATGGTACATATGAAAATATTTGATTCTCTTTTCTAGGATTCTGTTCAAAACTTACACTTTTAAAACGGCTCATAAACTTATCTTTCAAGCCCAAAATCAATACATGAGGGACTTTCATGCAATTTTCTTTGAACACATAACTTTACTAAATCAATAGAGTTCATGTGATACTAAGCATGAACAACATTATAAGATTCACATGCCAAAATAGGAATCAAAACCTCAACTTTTAAAGAAGTGAATTCAAACACCAAGAACTATGAATGGATCCTTTAGATGTAACGATTTCTAACTGAATTGAGATGTAGGGCGTGAGGACGAACTAGTCCAATACTATGAATAACCTTACATACCAGCTGGAAGAACGAAGTTCTTTGGCAAAATAAAAAAAGCTTGAAGTACGCTCGAAACCCTAGTTTTTCTCCTCTTGGAACATTGCTCTAATGACTTGAATTGATAGTGAATGTAAAAGAACTGATTAACTACCAAGCCCTCAATTAGGTGTAAAACGTCGTGGTTTAGGCTTAGAATAAGGGTTAAAACGACGTAGTTTAAGTACCAAACACATAGGAGAAAGACCAAAATAACCCCAACTTTTAAAACTGAAAAGGTGCCTTAAAGGGAGGTTTCATGGACTGTTTAACGCTTCACGGTCCGTGAAACACTTCACGGGCCGTCTAGCCGGTCGTCAAGCTTCACCTGTTCGACAGGGCAGCACTAAAACAAATATAACTTTTTACTCCAAACTCGAAATGAGAAAAACCTGGTGGCGTTGGAAAGAGGACTCAAAGACCATAAATTTGATAGGTCACGAGCCACCTGATTCATTATGTGCTGAGAGATATGATCGTTTGAAGTTGACACCCAAAACTTAGAAAATTATGGGTGACTTGTACTGACCTCTAAACGGACCGTACAAGTCACCACGGGCTGTCTAGGGTCTCATCTAGGTGAACTTCACCTTGGCAGTCTTGGACGGTCGTCCACCATGCTCTAAACTGGACGTGGATCCCTAAACGGACAGTTTAGGGTGCCGTGAAGGGTCCATTGTCCATTTTGGGTTCGTGGACTTGCCCGTTACCCCTCTTTAGTCCTTTTCAAAGTCCGAGGTATTACAAAAGGTATACTCATGTATAATATCATGTTATGGATACGCTCAAACTAGCAATCACATCGGGTGGTGGCTACGTCCAGGATGTAGGCTCAGGACGTGACACAAACCTATTTCATTCTACCCTTTCTCAAGGTTTAATTCATTACTCAAGGATTATTTCATCATACGACAATTTCCCAATGATCACAATAGCTAGTTCACATAGTTTCTTTCCATTAGCCGCTTTAGAAGAATTTTATGCCAAGGGAAATCATTTTACAGGGCTCTAGTTCTCCTCAACATCATAAACAAGGGTTAGAACATCAATTTCATCTTAAGAAGTATAATTTAACAACTTAGAATTGAAAGAACCGCTTATCATATCTAACCATATATTTTTCCATTATATTCATGAATTCTAGGTGACGAAAAAAACTCAAATAGCCCTAGTTAGTTTTGAAAAAATTGGCTCTTTGAAAATTTTGGTGGAGTTTTTTTTAAGTTATGAGGGAAAGAATTGAATAAATTGACTGAAACATACATCTTTTTCTCGCATCATCCACCACAACGGTTGTCCCTTGGCTATGACTGACCCAATGTGGCAATGATTGAGTCGCTACAACGACACCTGATATCATGCCCACCTCCTCTACAAAGAGTTGAAGTCTGCTACGTACGACAGTCTCACTGCAGCGAAAGTCTCCTTAACCAGTAACTGGGGAAAATAAATAAATAAATTTAGTCTCATTTCACAACCACAAGATATCACGACACAAGACAACTGTGGCAACCACTACAAGCTGTACATGATACGAAATCACTAACAATTCTTAGAATTATCTCCTACGAAAGTGTAAATCACTAGATCACCTCCTAACAGAACACAATACAACATAATTAAGAACACAAATCATCAATATTAAACAAGGGATATCCGTTTTTAAAACCTCCACATCTTCGAATTCTTATTAGCACAACTCACTATGGGGACTCTAACAAGGGTACTATGACCCTAACCACCCATAACTATTGGACTGGTCATTACAAAGTTACATCTATAATTATAGTTCAGATAGGGAAAGATTTAAGAAATACAATTTTAAAGTACTAAATATTATGAGTTCTACTTATTACAAATAAGTAAATATTTAATATCTATAAAATTAATTAAATTCTAAATAGTAGAATAATAATATAAATGACAAGTATTTAAGAAAAAATAGTAAATGATGTGGCTACTTTTACCCAAGTACAAAAGTCCAATCAATATTTCTAAAGATCTTCATAATTTTAAAGTACTATAGGTAAATAGATTTATATAAATTTAAGATTTGAAATCATTTGGTCAGATTTCCCCGGGTTGGTTCCTCTATCGATTTCAAATTACATATCCAAACACTGATTTAAAATTATGATTAGAAATCATGATTTGAAATTATACGTACAGTGAACCTAGTTTACTCAAATAATTTGTCACTCATCAAAATAATACATATAAGCTCCCTATCAAGATGGGACCTGCCGCAAACAATTTCGGCGTTCTTATCGATGAATTAGAGAGATTTGTATCAATGAGGATTATACCGTCACTATTCATCATCAACATGGAACTATTTTTTTTTGTTGCACGCAGTGAATGCTATTATTGCTTAATCACTCTAATTGTATTTGAAATTCCTGTAGTTTTAACACATTCAATTAACAAGCTCAACTTACACCTTGTTTGGATGGTTGTTACCTGTTGTGTTGTATTCTATTGTTAATTAAATACAATGTTTATTTTGATTGTTACTTAATTTTCTATTGTATCGTATCGTTTAAATCTATCGTTAGGAAACGACGAAAAGACCCATTTTATGTAACGACCGATTTGGTGTGTTCGTGTCGTTATCTTAATATTTTCTTCTCATTTTGTTTTTATTTATTATATTATTTAATAGTTATATTTCCTCTTTTATCCTACCTTTTCATAGTAGCTCTACCTCATACCCTACTTTTTTTTTTGTAAATTTATCATTCATATTATAAATGTGTGACATTATGTAACGGCGAAAAATGATACAATCTATCCAAACACTATATTCATTTAAACAAAACTGTACAGTACAATACAAATAATACGATACGATATATTATGAAACAATACGTAACAACCATCCGAACAAAGTTTTAGGGAAAGGAAACGACATGATTTTTTTTTCTTATTTTATGATAATCTTCAACACATAATAACTCTGTTTATCCTAGTTAAGTGAGTGAAACATGATGTGAGCTCCATGTTGGGGTTGAAGAGTCATAACAGTGTAAGGAGCATGAGCATAAGTTGGTGAGAGCTTAAAGGAGAACTGCTTTAGTATCATAGACAGTGCAATCTTTGCTTCTATCATGGAGAAATTTTGGCCAATACAAGTCCTTGGTCCCCATCCAAATGGCATGAATGCCATCTGTGTTGGATCTTTGCAAGCATGTGAAATTCCTTCCGCGAACCTCTCTGGTTTAAATTCATCTGCATCGTCACCCCAAAGCTCAATGTCGCGATTAATTAGCATTATAGGTAGTGTCAGATCCACTCCTGCTGGAATAGAGAGATCTCCTATTCTACATTCTTTGTAAGCGCGTTTGTACAAGGCAATCACCGGTGGATATAGCCGGAGCACTTCATTAAGTATCATAGTTACCTGCAAAAAGAAAAGAATCTCACTAATTCGTGCGATGGCTGAACCAGGATTCTCTCAGGGGTTCAAAATATGAAAAATGTAAACATACGAAGAAGTCAAAGAGGATTCAACATCTATTATATATACATAAAAAATAATTTTAACCATGTATAAACGAAGAAGCCAAACTGAATTTGTTTCGAAAGATGAACACTCACAATTTTGAGGTGACTTATTTCTTCAGCATCAGGATTCTTCTCCCTGACAACTTGTAGAACTTCTTCCCTTGCCTTTTCTTGCCAATCCTGATGAATAGCCAACACAATGAGAGTCCATGTCAACAAGCTCGATGTTGTTTCATGACCGGCAAGGTAAAACTGTTTGCATTCTTCTATTATGTCCTCCTTTGTCATCTGACTATTATTTACTGAATTATTCTCATTGTTAAATTGCAACAGCAGGCCAAGTAAGTCACCTCCCCTTGTTTCCCCTGTTTTGATCATGTTCTCCTTTGTGTCCACAATTGTTTTAAGCATTGAAGTGATCCTTCTATCCAAGTCCTTTCTTCTTCGATTCTTTTTCGTTGGAACAAATCTGTGTATCATGATTTTTCACTTTTCAGAACAGAAGAAGAAGCATTTGATGTTAAGAAAGTGACATGCTATAGTTGTAAGGGAGTTTACCTAAAGCCAGGAATATATAACATTCCCATAGCCTCAATCACAAGTTGTTGTAGTTCTTTTTGTAGTTCTAGGATCTTCTTTCCATCTTCGAAGCTACTTCCAAATGCTGTTCTTGAAATGATATCACCGGTAAGTTGTTGAAATTCAGGCCATATATCTATTTCTGAAGTCCCCTCAGGGCTAATTGTTTTCATCCACTTCTCTATCGTAAACGTGCAACTTTCTGCAATTGTTGGGATCATTCCCTGTAAACACATACAAAAATGAGTACGATATGCCCTATGATGACTGATTTCATCAATTCATTAGGTATGGATGATGAGATTCCGTTGATACAAAGCCAATTCCAATAGACTTATTGGAGAGTGGTACTTCTTCTCCCCAAGTTATAGGGTTATTTTGCCAAGTTCCTTAGAGAGAGTCGTCTCACCACCTAGGTAATCTCTAGCAAAAGGCTCATTGTACTTTTGAAATTATGATTTCAGAATCTACTTTATTGAAATTTTGTTACTAATTTATTGAAATTCGTGTTGAGTGAGTTGAATGTTACACTAAAATCCACAAAAAAGAGCATGGTTGAAGTTGAAAAAAGTAACCTTCAATTTGTCCAAGTGGAAAGCAGGATTCATTATCTTTCTGTGCATAGCCCATTTTTCACCTTGTAGAGTTGTCAATCCTTTAGTAAGAATCAACACAAGAGGGTTCAATGGTGGTAAATGAAATTGGCCTTGCTTGTTTAAGAGCACTTCTTTTATCAGTGTTGGATCCATGATGATCAATCTTGGTGACGTCCCAAGCCAACTCAGAGATATCTTTCCTGCAACCAAATTCATTTTAGCTCATACTTAGAGTAGTTAAAAAGAATTATTCAAGCGAATCAACATTGAGTTTCAAATTACACCGGTGGAGTTTCACCTACTAATACTTGAGCTCGTTGTCCTAGAATATTCATAAAGTTCAAATTATGGATATACCACAATAGTGGTAAAACTATATCAACTTACCATATTTTTGGACCATATAATGAGTGAAGGGATCAACATGTGACACAATATCGTGGGTTAAACTAATTGGTTTGGACCATGCTTCATCCATTTGATTGCCAACATCTTTGAGGTCTCCAAGCAACAACTTGTAATGAGTTCCTTTGAATCCTTGCCGCTTCAAGCGCTTTTCCAGCAATTTTGGTTTTATGAAGATGGAGTAGGAAATTTTGACAAGAAAATAGCTTAATATAATAAGCAAGGGAAACAGTACTAACAGAGAAAGGAATACTACTAGATTTGTCATCAGTAATGAAAAAGTGGACTACTTTTAAGTTTGAATTCTGAGATAACCACCATAGGAGGTTGGTCACTATATATATATCCATTCCCAACATTTGGCCTTTCAAATTTAGTCAAACCTACTTGTTGGCAAAGATAAAATGTTGACAAAGGATAAACTAATCTTGGAGAATAAGGCAACAGTTGTATATGTTTTTTGTCTAGACTAAGAACTAATTAGTATATAATATGTTTGATTAAAGACTAGGACCAAACAAGTTTATTTCAACAAAGGTGCAATAAAATAAAACAAAAAATATGGATGGGCGATTAGGAACCAATATGATATATTAGTTGTTCCGTGTTCGTGAGATTTACCTTTGATGTAGCAAATATTAGATTAGTATTAAAATATAATTGTTGGGTGCTGATTTATTAGAATACAAATTCAAACTTCCAGTGTCTCAAGATAAATTACTTCAAAACTTATTATTTCTTTATTTTTGGATAATTATTGGTGAATATATAGTTGCTTTCGTGGAGAGCAAGATAGATCGATTCTGTTTTGCCTTCTCGTTGTGTTTGGGCTGGGCTCTCAACCACATGGATAGTTCAATGTGCTCATCGGCGTCTGACCCATTAGCATGACATACTGAATATGCTTTTTTTTTCCATAGCCAACTATTAGTAACATTTGGTGCCGGTGCCAATTATGATGGTCGTAGTCAGTTTAGCCCCATAAACCCAGTCCACTTGCAGCCATGTTGATCAAAACGACTAAGTTTAATGACTTGACTAGTTACTAGCCCTTGTATTATAAGATTCTCTCACCATGTGGTTGACATTCCATTCCTCAGGTGCTCGATCCCATCCCTAATAATCACATGCATTTACATAGTTCCCAATTGCAATAACATAACATTAATTCATTTAACAATGAATAATATTAGTATACGACTATACACTGGCTTCATAGGCATAGTCCTTTAAGGTTGTTGGTATTGGCAAAAATAGGACAACTGTAAAGTCATTTTCAAGTGCCCCTTTGCTATTTCTCTATCTCCTCCTGAATTGGACCATCAGCAAGTTCTACAGCCAAGTTCACCCGAGCATCTGCATCGGAGTTCGCCATTGGACTCGTATGAGGGGAAAAAGAATGTGAATTCTGAGCTCAATAATTTGTCCTTTGATGTTTTGGTCCTTTTGAATACTATCTATATTCTATAACGTACCCTGCTATAAGAATTATCACATAAATGTCTATGCTACGAAGACACATTTTCCTAATTTTGACAATGGATATTTCATTACTGATGCAGGTGAACAGTAATAACAACTGCCTTGCAGGAGGAGTACTTTCAGTTAGAAAAGTGGGGTATACTACTACACTTAGCTGTCCAGGCAATTATTAGCCGCTATATTGCAAAAGAAGTAAATGAACTATTTCATGCTTGATGCATGTCCATTTATTCAATAATTCAAATTAGTTGAACATTACTATCAACAGTGTTGGAGCATCCTTTTCTACTCCTGATTACTATACCGGGCTCTGTTTTTAGAACAACCAAGTAGAGTTTCTACACGCAATTGTCACGTTATAGAAGCAGTTGAGCATCCATCAACATCAGCCAAATCTTTCAATGGAAACAATAAATACCCTTGTCACCACTTAAAAGATGCTGTACTTCAATTATATATCCCAATCGAAAGAGACAGTATGTGGAAAAACATTAGATCAGCTAGCAGGAAGTGTAGAAGAGGGGGTGGGGAGGGGAGGGGGGGGGGGATAGTGGGGTAAACTGAAAGTGGAATTATGGTAGACAAAGAGCGGAAAGGAACAGCAAGATGGAAATAAGTCTGAGGTGCATTTTTTTGCCACTGTAAACAGTGTGGATAACTTTTTGGATTTTGTTACTTCTCTATCTCTAGTACAGTAGAGTAGTAGGGCCCCTTTTGACTGTTCTCAAGTTTTTGCCACGCTAGCTCCATATATTTCTGTTTGGAGCAGCTTTCTTGCACATTGTGCTTTGTGACTTTGCATCTTCTTGATGCTTTCTAATACTTTACCAAAAAAAATAAAAATCTGAGGTGCCTAAATAAAATTAAAACTAGAAAGATTGAAGTAAAATGGTCCTTCTCACTTGTGATCTGCTATATAGAAAAAATACAGTTTTCAACCGATACTTAAGTTCCTAAATAGTGTTATCAAGTCCTAAGATAGTGAGCAGTTAATTCAAATACAAAATGAGGAGAACTGACACTTCTTACCTAAGTAGTCAAAAGTATTGCCTGAATAAAGTATTGCTGGAGAAATAGCAGGGGCACTTTCTTACTTGCATTCCTGTGCTATTTTCCACATAGATATCAAAAATATATTGTTGGACGAGAATTATAGAGATGTGGTTTCTGATTTTGGCTTCCAAGATTCGTTCTTATTGAAAAGAATCACTTAACAACAGAAGTTGGAGGCACATACTGTTACTTGGACAGTGAATACTTTTGATCTAGTCAACTTAATGATAAAAGTGATGTTTTTGCATTCGGTGTGGTTCTTCTGGGACTTCTTACAACTCAGTTGTATGCATCTAGTAGTCAAAAGAACAACAATACGTTTCAAATCAATGTATAATGAAGCCGTCTACTAGAAATGGTAGATCCTGAGATTGCAAGAGGCATTTAAGGTCAGGAGATGATCCACATTGTTTTGAATGTCATTTTTACAGGTTAAACTTTCTATGTTTCACCTATTATTTTATCACTTCCTTCCGAGGGTTATAGCCTGCGTAATCAAACAACTTTTGTGAGAACAACCATACAAATCTGGTTCATTTTGTCCTGGAAAACGACTACCTGCTAAAACATCACTATTGCAGTGTATACAGCAGTCACCTTCATGTATGGCAACCGAAGCGAAATAGTAACGAGAAAGTTCATACTAGATTGGATGACAAGCATGAGAAAATGCTATATTGAAAAGGAAACATTTGGAAAAGTTCAAAATACAAAAACAGTACATCCCAATTACGACGGATAACTGAATTTATTTAGCCTGTTTAAACGCAAATCATCAGTACATAGGGCAATTAACTCTAGAAAGAGGCAAGAATAACCTCAACTGCTGATCATAAGCCTTCTCAAAGGCTAGCTGATTGAGTAGGAAGAACAGCATAATCCACCACAACAACACCATCCAAAAAATCCTTAACCTTCTCTTTCTGCTCATTTGCCAGCTCTGTTTGTGACTCCAAAGCTTCCAATTCATCCACTCCCTTGAAAACCGCAATTGAAGCAATCGAAAAACCTTTCGCCCTACCCAGAGAAAAATTCTCCCCAACAGTCAACTGTTCAATCCCGGGGAATTTCTCTTTGATTCCCCCAACCGCACTCAAAACTTGTGATTTTTCATTTTCCCCCAAATTCTCCTTCAATTTAAGAAACGTCAGCCTCATGGCCGAACCAGGCGGCACACCAGTCGGACCGGAGAATTCAATCGGAACCCAATCAACGGCCATGATGTCATCAACCATCGGCAAGACGTATTGCTTAACAACACTTACATGGTCAGGGTGTGCAGAGTAATCAGCCAAGTCGGACTTAGACTTGTACCGAGAATGAAGTAGGTGCGTGAACGAAAAAGAGGAAGATCTGTCACGTATAAGGGGGCCAGAACTGAGATGAACGACTTGATTGAGAGAAGTCAAGCTGTTGAGGTTGTTAACCATGGCGGCAAGCTTTGAAGGGTCAGCATCAGGTTTGGCTTTGAAGAGCACCACATGTTCGACGATTTGCTCAGCAGACATTTTGATTGAACGATATGAACAGTAGGGGTTGAGATGGCGAAGAGTGACGGCGGTAGGAAGGAATGCGCGAGGAGATAAGAAGTGAGAGCAAGCTAGTGCTGTTCCTGACGTTTTGACACCCAGCATCATTATTTTTCTACTGTGTTGTAGATTTTGACCAACAAGTTTGGATCCCTCGATTGCTGCTTGCTCTACTTGGGTCGTCAGTCTCAATGATGATCAATTGTCATTTATATTTGTTGTCTTTACTACTTATTCCACGTTAGATGAGCATTTTAGTACAAATATTTGTGTCATATTACTTGGTTATATATTAAATTAAAGATAAAATTACTTATTTTTTTCCTATTTTAACCTTATGGTCTTTAGAAGTTAAAATAAATTTTAAAGATATAATTTTTTTTCAAAAGGCTAATTAATATGAACAAAGGAAAAAATAGTAAAATTTAATTTATTAATAATTTTTTAATTATTGTGCAAAATAGAAAATGCTCATCTAATATGAAATAAAAAAAATATTTTTTATTTGAAGTAGGAGTCCTTTGGTATCTGGTAAAATTTAAGAAGATATTAATAATATACTCCCTCAATTCAAGAAAATGTCATAAATTGTGGGGGGGGGGGGGGGGGGGGGGGGGGGGGGGGGGGGGGGGGGGGGGGGGGGGGGGGGGGGGGGGGGGGGGGGGGGGGGGGGGGGGGGG
>JAJOOH010022160.1:0-11396 GCA_029582605.1 Solanum gracilifrons | reverse complement strand
CAGTAGACAATTGTGTCATCTGCTGCTCTAGGTGCTTTATTGACACTGCGTGGGCATCAACCTTTTGTCCAATACCAGACAATTCGCTTCTCATTTCCTTCACATTCTCATCAGTTGCATCAAACCTTCTCATCATCTTCTGCATCATATCTTCGATGCGCGCCATATTGCCTCCAATTTCCCTAGCACCAGATTCCCAATTTTGAGGGGGAACATAAGGTCCAACCCGATCGTTTCTGTTGCATAGCTGTTCCTGTTATACTTGTTGTCGCGATTGAAGTTCCCATCCCGGACATAGTGACCTTCTCGGTTGTAATTTCCATAGTTTCGACCTTGGTTTCCTTGACCTTGGTGCCAATTTTCCGTGTTGGATCCTTGGGTATTTGGTCGGAAAACCCCCGTCTGATCATTCACAGCATAAGCATCCTCTTCATAGTAACATTCTTCAACTGGTGGTGGAGTTCTAGTTACGTAATTCACAGCACTTACCTTTTCTGCTCTTCCGCTCACATGTTTCAATACCAATCCTAACTCTGTCCTTATCTGGGTACGACCGACTTTCTTGCTGTCGCTAAAGGTTGCTTAACGACCAGACTAGAATCCGGTCGTGTACTTTTAACGTCAAAGCTACTAACGATGGGCGACGACCAACTTTTTTCCAGTCGTAAAGGACCATTAACGACTGGAATTGATCTTTTAACGACTAATTTTCCTTTCGCTAAAGATTCCTTTTCTTGTAGTGCAATCTATGCGTGATGTGGGTGTTGAGTACCTAAACCTACATCATGAGAACATTTTGCGCAAAGTATACATGAGTACTCGAAAGGTACTGAGTATGCAGGTTAGGATAAAGCTTAACAATATATACATAACTAAAAAAAAGTGTCACGCCCCAAACTCAAGGGGCGCAACTGGCTCCTAAGGCCAAACCTCAGGCCCGAGCCGACCCTGCTGAACCATTTGCTACTAGCGCATGGCAGTCACATGCATTTAAGAAAACAAACAAGTATATCTCGGCTTAAAACTAAGCCCTCGGCCGGCAAGGCCCCTGTCAACAGATCTATAAAAGAAACAGCTACTCCCAAGAATTCATATAAAGAAATTGTCAACTAGCACAGAAATCCTGATTGGGCCATCAAGGCCACCATGATCTCTATACCAAAGCTAAGGGCATGCATATAACAAGACAATGCATCACACAACTAACAAGCTTTAGCAAACCAACAAACTAGGCCAGCATGGCCATAACGTAGTTGTAAACCCCACACACTACTCTGCAAGCCTCTAAGAGTATTAACGATTGACGGGACAGGGCCCCAGCCTACCCATAAAAATATGTACAACAAAATCTAACAAACCTCCAAACACTGGCAGCTCCGGAGGAAAGGGGCTAGCCAACCGGACAGAAGTCAATCATGCTGCTGAGGAGGTCTACTCAGTCGTCTGTCAGGACCTGCATGCATGAATACAGCGCCCCCAGGCAATGGGGCGTCAGTACAAAATAATGTACGGAGTATGAAAGGCAATAGGCTATGATCAAGTATCCTAATATACTGGAATAATCCGATAAATAAATCAAGGATACGATAAGTGTACTGACCTGCTCCTAAATCTAAACTTATAAAAAATAATGAAACAACAACCTAACCAAGCCCCCATAAGCTCGGTAGGTACAAACAGCACACAAGACCACCTCCCCATAAGCCTGGAAGGTGCCAATCAGCCTATATACCCCTACTAGTAGTCCCCTAGCCCCGTAGGTAATCACATAGCCCTCTTAGGCATTAATATAGCCCCGTAGGCAGCACATAGCTCTCTTAGTCATCAACCTAGCTTATAGACAATTCATAGCCCTCTTAGGCAATAACATGGCCCTGTAGGAAGCACATAGCCCTCTTAGGCGTCAATATAGCCCTGTAGGCAACTCATAGCCCTTATAGGCACAATATAGTCCTATTAGACAACACCATAGCCTCCATAGGCAGTTCATAGCTCAACAGCTAACCACAATAGCCCCAAGGGCAACAACAAACAATTAACTAGGCTGAAGGCGAGTAATTTAGCTATAAACAATATATATATGAATAATCTCCAAGTCGTTGTTAACTTAGGGTCTTTCTTAACAGATCGTGATCCCCTAAAATGAGGGGATATAACCAACCAATCAGCCAACCATTCACAAATACATCTACAAGATCACCAACGTTAACTACCTCTAAGGAAACATGTCGATAAAGGGAATAACCTTACCATACCTTTCCAATGAACGCTCGAAAAACTGTAGTTCCTTCACGAAAGTTGTTCCTTATGTCCTAAGCTTCACAAACACTATATATACACAGCTGGTACGCACATATAAACAGTTTATAATTAATCTTATATCGGCATATTTGCCATATTTCCCCAACTTGTCGAAACGTCCGTAGAAATTCATAAAAACAATCATAAAAGAGTCTTGAGATGATTACCCTAGTTAACCAAGTTAAAACCTTGAAGAAACACCAATAATTACAAATTTATATCTTCAAAAACCAGCTCCAAATGCAGCAAATAGAAGGGAAAAACAATTGCCACGTGTAGGGATTACGTTTCTAGGCACGGGGGCAATGTTTAATGGTAGAAATCGTCAAAACTAACCTTCATTATGCTAGGACTTCATAGAAACCCTCTCCTAAGCTTTCTCTCTGGTTTTAGAACTGAAATGAACTATTTCCATGGCTAAAAACGTTAAATAGCCGACATACCATATTTCTTTACCCGACCCGGATTCTGCCCTGGCAGTCCCTAGTAAAACCCTCATAACTTTTTACTCGGATGTCCGTTTGATACGGGGTTTTGTGCATTGCAAACTAGACTCGTAGGCCTTCGATTTAATGGGTAATAGGAATTCTAACTCTTTATATATTGGGAGAAAACATCCAATACATTTGACCCAAATTTCAAAGAAATCTTTAAAAAGGAACTTATGATAACTTTCGCTAACTTTTATTTTTCCACTTACTTAACTTCAAAACTTGAGATAAAACCTTTGAACAGTTAAAATATGACATACCACATCCTTTTTAATTTATTACTCACCCTTTTTGTCTTTCCACGAAGGTACGAGTTGATTTAGACGTTTTGGAAAAGTCGGGGTGTTACATAAAGCATGCAGAGCAATTATAAAATCTGAACATGATAGAAATATTGAATTGATTTGAACTGAATGCATTGACAAAGTACATAACTTGCTGAAACTAAATACTGAAATTTAATAGGGAACTTGGTTAAATGCACTAGAATCTGACTATGGGAGCTATTAATAACCGACATAAAACCACATGAGCTAAATGTAGAGTCAGATGTATACGCCCCATCGAGAGGATCTAATATACATTGACAGGAGTATACAGTCATGATTGGCGTGATCACTAAATATAAGGCACACAGAGGGGAGTTAGAATACTACGGGGGCACATAGTGGTCACTAACCCTAGTCCAACTCGGTATTAAGTCTACTCCCAACTTAATGTATAAAAATACAACATAACTAAAATAACTGGATAGCTAAAAATACTGACATGCTAACTGAAAATGCAACATTAAGCACTGATAATGAAACATTTGAAACTTATGCACATATGTGTATAAACTGGCCTAACAAGTGTAAATCATGAACTAAACGACTTAACACATCTAAGGTTCTGAATTTCATGCAAGAATTAAGCAACATAGTTATGAAAACGTAATATTCTGACTAGGATTCATCTAACAACTAAATCACAACAATAATTTAAAATTCTAGAAACCCTAGGTCTAAACAATATGAAGGGAATCATGAATCTGACTAAATTCTAGGGACCTAATGGGTGAAAGGAATCCACTAGTGAAATCCCAAATACATAGTGACGAATTCCATGGAGAAATCTTTTGATTCTAGGCTGAATTTGATAAAAACCTGTTGCGTTCTTAGAGAGGGGTTTGGTCGACTCTTTCTCCTCTCTTGCTCTGAGTTTGCTAAATTTTGGTGAATGAATCGCTTAGGGTAGATTCTATTTAAGTTACTAGGCTAAAAATAGCCAAAACCACGTAATTTAGGTGTTAAGCGATGTAGTTTTGGGGTCAAACACATAGGGAAAAGACCAAACGACCTTGACTTAAAAGGTGTCAGGGGTCACGGCCAGCCAGGCCGACGGATCATGGACAGACCTACGGTACGTCCCGACAGGCGTTGACTGCAGTTCTGGGAGTTTAAATTTGCGGGTCAGACCTATGGCCCTAGACCACGGAACCATTACGGTCCGTAAGTCCTGGCGTAGGATGACCCTTAGCAGAATTGTCTGGGGGTTCTAGGAGGGGGTTGTAGGTGGCCAACCACGGACTCCACCTACGGTTTGTAGGTCCCCCTACAGTGTGTAGGTGGCACCTGCAACTTCCGAAATGATTGATGGTTCGTCTTTCTAGGATACAGGGTGTTACAAGTAGAGATATTTGTTTTAGACTAATTGATATAAATATATTATGTGGACTGTTAAATGTACTTATATTCTTAATGTTGATATAACTATTATGATCTTTATTCATTAATTATCATTTTAATTTATTAAAAGGCGAGATTTTGAGATATCAATATCCTTGGTAGATTGGAAGATAATAATATATATTGGTGAAGTAATAAGTTTGTTGATGGAATCTATGCCTGAATATTAAGATTGATGATATGCCTTTTTCATAAGCTTATAAGTTTTCATTGTGTAAAATATTGCAACTGGATTTATGAATTCGGCACATAAAATAAGAAAAGTAGTGCTATTAAGTAAATTAATCATTAAATTAATTTCGTCAGGTATTTAATTTATTGATTTGTATCTGCAATCATAACATTGAGAATTATATATGTGTTTAATAGGAATTTTCAAAATATAAATTGAGGAATGCAACTACGAATTTCTATTAGAATGATCTATAATTTATCATGGTAAGAATAATTCAAATTAATTATTTGGAATTATTACAGAATAGGAAGCCTAATTAATTAATTAATTAATTAATTATATAGTCCCTACAGTATCCATATTTAACTAGAACTCAGAATTTAATTTTAAGGGGAAAAGAGAGAAATAGCATGTCTTTCTCTATTCTTAGGAAAGGGAGAAGTACATCTCTTTCTCTATTCAAAGGAAAGGGACAAGTACATGTCTTTTTCCATTCAAAGGAAAGGGAGAAGTATGTGTCTTTTTTTATTCTATGGAAAGGAAGAAATAAATGTTTTTTTCTCTTCTAAGAGAAGGGAGAAATATGTATCTTTTCCTATTCTAAAGAAAGGAAAAATATGCCTTGTTCTATTTTAAGGGAAGGAGAAGTATATGTATTTTGATATTCTAAGGAAAGAATGTGTGTTTCATGTCCTCATTTGACTAGGAATAAATCTCTATAAATAGTAATTCTTCTAACCTTTAAAGTGGAATAAGTTTTCGATACGACACTTGCCCACCCATGTATTGAGAAAGTTCGAAAGTGAAGTTGGGATCACTGTAGAAGACTACAGAACAGTTGCCAAGGTTGTGGACTAGCTTGTGGATTTGTTTGAAGGTATCTGCTCACACTTCAAGAGATAATTCTTGAAATTAAATTTCATAAAGTTTATGTCCTCTACCATGATTGTATATGTTCTAGCATAAAATATGTGTTGTCTATTATTCATGTAAGTTTTATAATTTTGGTATACTGTCACGCCCCAAACTAGAGAACGCGTGACTGGCACTCGACACCTTAAGCAATCGATTTAGCCACATAAACATACCAACTGACTCAACTAAGGGATTAGAAGGTCAGGCAGCAAAACATTTAAAATACTATGACTGGACCCTTAAGGTCATAACCTGAATATCGATAAGTCATATAGACGAAGGTAGACAAGCCAAAGATAATAAGATACTAGCTAGCCGACAAGGCTACAATGAATATATACACACATACATACATATCTATACATGCCAAGCCTATGTAGCTGGAAACTGGAAGCTGCAGAAAGAAACCCAGAATACTGTGTCCACAATAACCTTTATGAGTGACATACGAAGTGGTCGGTACAGGGCCCTGATTATACCCAAATATTACAATAAAATTAACATCCTATGAAATCTCCAAGAAGAAGTGGAGCTTACCAACTCACAGCTAAACACTCCTAGCAGATGGGTTAATCAGAATCCCTACCTGGACCTACACGCACGAAACAAAAATGCGTCGCAGGCAACGGGATGTCAGTACAAATAAAAATATACTAGTATGTAAGGCAGAAAATAGAATAATAAATAGTTACTGTAAAAAAAGGGGAATAAAGATACCACGTGAAACCGAAACTCTGGTAGCCGCCATGGCAGACATCAAATCTTATATAGATTAAATATGCATGGTATGCTCGCATAATCATATGTTGTGAATATATATATATTTATATATAGATGCAAATGCATGTCATACCCAACCAAGTGCTAGCAATGGTGGTCCCTTCCGGTGGCGAACCGGGATCATATTTGCCAACTTGTGGCCATCTGTGTCTCATATGTATAAATATAGGCAATAGGCCCGATACCTTCCGATTATAACTCGGAAATAGAATGCGTAGCATGTAATGTCATGGATCCATAATGCATTTGTTACCTGAATCATGTTGCCAATCTTGGCTCATTGGTACTCTTGTCCTCGTAATCTCGTAATCACTTTCGTATCACATGTAAATATCTTGTCAAACTTATATACTTGTAGATTAAACTGGAACACTTAACTTGGATTTAGAAATGCAACTTAAACTTGAGGATGTTCATAAAGAGATTAAACTTCCTCACTTAGTATCTATATATGTTTCCTTATTGGTTTGTAAAAGAAAGTATTTCAGAAAAACCTAAACTTTAGTACTTCAAACCTACGATTTATATTTAAGAGTTTTGGAGATCGAAGTTTTATTTTAAAGTTTTCAAAAATATAAATTAGCGAGGAAGGAGGACTGATTTCAAATTCATATTGTTCATCTCTAATCTTTTTAAGTTACTACACCTAAAGAAGAATAAGGATTTGTACACATGGACGTATAGTCAATAGAATCAACAAAATGACATAAAGACGTCAAATACCCTATCTAACCGAACTAGTGGAGTAGCAACATAATGGAGTCACAAAAATACACCATCTGCAATATCAATGCCTTTCACCAAAGGTCTTTCTAGTAATAGAGTAGTAAAACAATATTTGAGGATTTAGGATTCCAAAATTCGTGCTCAAAGGAAGTACAATGAATAGCCTTAACATACCTCAATTTTGGGTTTTGTTGTATCAATATGGACTGTACCCCCTTTCTTACAGTATGTAGTCTACAGAAAATCATGTCACATAGCCATTAGAGGCTGAATATTAACATGTCAGGGTCAAAGTAGGAATTTAGAGCTCACTAGCAGAGTGATTAGCTCGCCAGACCATTTTTAAATGTATGCTTCATTACCTTCTCTTCTCCAAATTACAACCTCAAATTAATGATATAACATACATTTTTGTAGCAGTTATTAACAAGTAGAGGCCTACGCAATAGTCAACAACAACCAAATATTGTATGCCTGCACAATAATTAAAACTCGGCGTATCGCCACACCCCTCTTTTCCAATTCAAAATAACCATAACCAAATCCTAACCGCGAGTCTTCAAACCATTAAAGCCATTAAAAATATGTATAATACAGTCCTCTAATTGTTCAATATAACCATAATAACATGAACTCGCTGCATCCAATCATCATCCTATACGTACGTCCAATAATTACATTTTGAATCATGTCTTTCTCTTCATATGCAATAAGAGCTTAAAAGGACAAAACCTAAACTTAAACTTGATTGATCTTGCAGTACATTAACATGTCTTGTCAATAACAAACAGTCTCCTTAAACGCAAGACTTTGAACCAAGAAGAAACAATTTGAGAATTGCAATGCTATTAATAATAGAACCAACGTTACACTAATTTATGTTACAATTAAATATCCATCTATACTTCTTCTTCACTTCCAGACTCATATCAACAAGAACCACACACATACAAAGCATTTCCAAAAATATTGCAGTAACAACAATATCAGAAAATACTTCAAAACAACCCAACATCACGTAACTATCCAAATACGATTTTTCCAGCCATCTATTCGTGTTCTTGCTTATATAGTATAGCTATAACTTGGACTCACTCAATAAAATGAAGGGTGAGAATTATTACCTCCAAATAGCAGCAATACCACATAAAAAACAAGACTCCCTCACCATGAAGATTCCTTCAAATCACAACCAACGAGTAGGAAAGAAATAACACAATCTCTATGAACGTTGCGAGCATAAAACCACATTGAAATCTTGTAAATATTTGCTTGGATGATAGAGGAACCTTTAGAGAGGATTTAGGACTGTTTTATTCTTATTTTGGTTGAAAATATTGAGATAAAACGAAGGTAAATCTGATCTTAAAAAGCTAAACCGACATATGGGCTAGGGGTCCAACTTCACGTCCGTGCTTGTGCAGTCTCACTAAAATCTGAATATCTCTCAATTCTGAAGTCGTATATACAAATTATTTAGTGCATTGGAAAGTAGACTCGTAGACCTTCGATTTCATCTATTGGGGTTCTTCTAAAGCTTTGTAGATTTGGAGAAAAGCTCCGAGACATTTAACCCAATTTTCAGAAAATTTATCAAAGAAACTTACTATAACTTTTGGCAACTTTTTATTTCTCAACTTGCTTGACTTCAAAACATAACTTACGATCATTGGGCTACTATATCACCTTATAAAACATCGCTCTTAGCATATAAGCCACTCTTTGTCTTATCCCCAAAGGTACCGGTTAACTTAAGCGTTCTGAACGGGCGGGGTATTTGAATAGACATTCTTTAACTCGAACTTGTTTAAGGGCATCCCTGACCCATAACGTTAGTCTAATTCTTTGATTCTAGTTTTTTTTACCTCCCCTTTGCAACCTTATTCTCCTGAAATGATACACCAAGTCATAGAAGCCTCATACACTCATTCAAAGATACACATATTATGCGAAAGAACCACGGGGTCTCACATTCTCCCCTCCTTAAGAACATTCGTCTGCGAATGGATTCGAACAATCTCTTAGTTGTATTATTTGGTGCTACAGTGCTATTTGCAAGGCTATATTTGTTACATCTGCAAATCTTTAATCCAGTTCGAAAATCTAATTACAAGGCTTCGTATATCTAGCTTGTGAAAATCCATATAAACTGCATTTTTGAGGTATTTAAAATCCAATTAATTTTGTGTACATGAATAATTGTCAATTATTGAAAAAAAACTCAGCTTAAGTCGTCAATAGTTGGGGGTAATTCCTCCCTATTTCCTCCTCATCTTCTCATGTTATTTCCTCAACGTTGTTATTCCACCAAAACACTTTCATAGAAACCACTTCTTTAGTCCAAATCTTTCTTACCTGCCAAACCAAAATAGTCACTAACACCTTAGCATAAAAGAAGTCTGTAGAGACAAGAATATCCTCAACGGGCATAATTCAAAGCATTTTCGATGCACTTCTACATACTAGATACATGGAACATCGAATGAACTGCTTTAAATTCTGAAGGGTAATCCATCTCGTAATCCACCCTACCTTTCCTCCAAATAATATTATATGGCCCTACATTCTTTGAACTCGGCTTTCCTTTCTTGACTAATCGCATGAAACCCTTCATAGGCCATACTTTGAAGAAAAACCAATCTTCTACATCAAATTCTAAGTCTCATAGTCAAACATCTGCATAAGACTTCTAACCACTCTATGATATCTACAACCGATCTCTACTAAGCTTTACCTTCTCCATAACTTGTTAGATTAGATCATGACCTAGCAACTCTACTTCCCTGATCTTGAACCAATAAATTGGTGACCTGCACCTCTTCCATATAGTTCTTCATAAGGAGCTATTTGAATACATGCTTGGAAGTTGTTATTATAAGAAAACTCAACCTGTAACACGTGATCACACCAGTTTCCACGAAAATCTAGCACACATACCCATAACATGTCCTTGAGCATTTAGATTATACGTTCAGCTTGACCATCAATTTGAAGATGAAAATCCGTACTAAGATTAACTTGAGTCACCAAACCCTTCAACAAGGATCTCTGTGTTGTGTTATAAAATGTGTCCATCTATTTGAAGTAATCTATACTGAGACATAATTGAGTATAAATAACTCTCTAATGTACATCCCAACATATTCCACCAGAAGGTAGTCCTGACTAGACATAAATGGGTTGATTTCGTCAATCTGTGAATAATCACCCAAATGGAATTTGTTCTTCCCTCGCAAATGTGGAAAACATGTGACAAAATTCACATTTATCTCTTTTCACTTCCACAATGGAATAACTATCTCTTGAGTTAGCAAACTAAGCTTTTGATGCTCTACCTCTCCATATTGACAATATATCTCCTTAATACCATGACACATTTTCATGGTTTCTATGTGAACAGAGAAGCGAGAATGGTTCGCATGTCCCATATTTTTCAATAGAAGCCATGTGGCATTCAGGACATATAACTGATCTCTGAATCTGAAGACTATCTCTCCTGCTCTATCAAAGGTGAAATTTTTTTTTCGCTGCTAAGCCTTGCCTCTGATCTGATCTAAGCTAGGATCTTCACTTATTCAAGCCTTCACCTCCACAAATAGAGATTATATTACCCAGTCCTGAACTGTGACTCTAGTGTCATTGGAGTTTTTTAATATAACCCCAAACCAGCAAACTGATGGAGCTCTTAGGCCATCTCCTGGTCCTCAGCTCCCAAAGGTGATAAACTACCCATATAATTACGACTGAGGGCATCCGCTACTATATTTTACTTTCCTTGGAAGATATAAAATATCCACATGCCATCCTAAGGTTGAAACCATAGGCAAGAGAAGCCGTGATGGGAGTAAACGTTGTTGAGGTGCTGTTAGGAAGTAAGTACCTTTGAAAGTACGATGTTAACAGTGACCGAAAAACATGTTAAAATAATCTAGTTTATAGTAATCTAATATAGATCATTTGTTATGCATATGGTATAATGGAATTATGATAAAATAATCATGAATATTTCCTTACATGATGAAATGATATTAGCATATAAAACACTAATCTTATATATATTAAAGGACATAGACATCATAGAACTAAAACGAATAATATGGGAAAAGATATTCGAAGAAGAAGAAGAAGAATTAATAAATCAACTATGGTATAAAATAGATGAAATTCCAAAATTTAACTTAAGTGATTTAGAAATTCAATATTCAGATTAATGATAAATCAAGAATACTTAGAATATTGGCAACAAACCATAACAGATATTACCTTGTTGAGTAATCTAAT
>JAJOOH010022159.1:0-10176 GCA_029582605.1 Solanum gracilifrons | reverse complement strand
ATCAAAATCAAATTAATACTAATGAAAAAAGAAAATCAATTCAACACTAAGAATGACAATAATATTGAATATTTGTTCTTTAGTTTTACATTGGTTTAGACAATTAAAATACATAATCTAATTTTAATTTTCTTTAATATTTAGTCATGTAGCTAATACTTATTAAACTTAATTTTAGCATGATTTAGTACTTTTAAATTATGATCATTTTCATTCTGACTTGTTAATTTGCAATATTTGTTTTACGCGATTTCATTATTATTATTTTTGTTGGATATTTTAGTGTCGTTAATCATATCATATTGTGTTATATTTTTAAGAAACATCTTAGATAGTTGTATTTTGGTAGGACTAAAGAAATATTTGAAGTACAAGTAAATTATATGTTGTATATGAATACTTTACCAGAAAAACCTGAAAAACCCCAAAAAAACCCGATGTTGAAAAACCCGAGTTTTATTGGTTTGGTTTGGTTCATAAATTTAAAATTCGACACAAATGGTTTGGTTTGATATTTGAAAAACCCGAACCAACCCGGCCATGTACACCCCTAATTCTAACTGTATGCTAACAATTTTGTATTTTATTGGGTATTCATTCTATATGTCAATCTCAATTTATACGTGAACAAGTTTGAATTTATCTTTTGTTTTGTATTCAACCTAATTGTATACCAACAAGTTTTGTATTTTATGTGCCTACTTTACCTTTCAAAGTCACTTTGTATTTCAAATGAAGAGAGCATTTCTTTTGTATTCACAACTTTATATTCAATCTCACTTTGTATTTTCATCTCACTTTTGTATTCATATATTGTTGTATTCAACATATAGTTCATGATCGATTAATTTGTATTTTACCTTTCAAAGTCACTTTGTATTTTCATCTCACTTTTGTATTCATATATTGTTGCATTCAACATATAGTTCATGATCGGTTAGTTTGTATTTTACCTTTCAAAGTCACTTTGTATTTCAAATAAAAGTATTTCTTTTGTATTCACAACTTTATATTCAATCTCACTTTGTATTTATAACTTTGTATTTTCATCCCACTTTTGTATTCATATATTGTTGTATTCAACATATAGTTCATGATCGATTAGTTTGTATTTTACCTTTCAAAGTCACTTTATATTCAAATTGAAGAAAGTATTTCTTTTGTATTCACAACTTTATATTCAATCTCACTTTGTATTTATAACTTTGTATTTTCATCTCACTTTTGTAGTCATATATTGTTATATTCAACATATAGTTCATGATCGATTAGTCACATTAACTTATTGGGATACAAATTATTGTATGCATTCAAACAGAAAAAAATAGCTACTAAACTAAAAAAAAAACAATTTCATTCGTTATACATCATAATTTGGATACAAAAAGTCCAAAAAAACTATAAATTCCAATACATACAAAGATTTCACTGATTCAATAAAAAAAAACACTCTTGTACTCGACATATATGAATATCTCAACCAAACAAATAAAAAAAATAAAAAATACATGAATGCTCACTGGATGCAACAAATTTATAGTCGTCAATTTTGAAAAATTCTGTTTCAAAATTATGCCGTATTCGGCTTGAAGAAGATTTGGAAGTTATCAGATGAATGATTCGGAAGACAAACTAAATTATTTTAATTTTTTTTTTTGATCTTCTTAAGAAGAATGCAAAAAAACGCTCGACAGAATGATGTCTATTTATGCTCTTTTCAAAACGTAACTAATTTGTATTTAAAATCTTTTTAACCTTTTTTGAATTTTTTTGTTGCATGATTTTCTCTATTCTGTTATTAATTATTTGTATTCTTTCAAATTAATCAAAATAAAATAAATATATAACTAATCCCTTAACAAACTAAAATAATAACTTTTTTAATAAATAATGAAAATGTTGCTAAGGAGTCCCACTTAAAGATAAAATATTGTTGTTTTGAAAATTTTCCCCATCGAATTTAATCGTAATTTACATGATATTATATGGGCCTCTAAGAAGCTTATGAAAGCCCATATTATTGGGCTGCATTTTATTTCATTTGGACCAGCCCATGTATTTCAATTTTCAATGATCTTTAGGCCTGCATTTTGTGATCACCATTTATCATAGTTACTCATTTAGCCCACTGGTAAAGAAAAAGGTGATAGTATACAAGATTTTTTTTTTAAAAGTCCAAATTATACATTTAGCCAACTGGTTAAAAGAAAATCTCTAATTAACTAGCAATTTTAGTAACAATGATATAATTGTCTCTATATTATATATATCGAGTTATCGACAATAATTAATAAGTGTATTTATAACCATCACTCTATATAAATGACACAAAGGCTTTAGTGACTTTTGCTATAGCGAATATATATATATATATATTGACTATTATTTTGATAGACGCTAGTTATGTCAATTTGTGCTTAAAAAGGGATATGAATTTTTTAAATATTAGATTCCAAGAAGTTGTGAAGTCGATCCACGTTGATGTTGATGTTGTGAAGAAGTCAAAGATGATATTCTTTGTTCCATAATAATTTGATCCATTTTCTTATTATGTTTTATAATTCTTTAATTTATTGTGTAAATATTTATATATTTGATCGATATATTCTTTGTTCAAGTAGAGCAAGTCTACTATTGTTTACCTTAACCAAAGGTTTTGGGTTTGAGCCCTGGGTATGGAGAAAATTCTGTTGGGAGCGCCACCCCCGAATGGGCTCTGCAATGCGCGATTCGGATTTAGTCAGAGGTCCAATGTGGGTTTCGGACACCGGATGAAAAAAAAAAAAGAGTCTACTATTGTTTAAAATTGGATAAGATTATAAATAATAGCTTGTTGATTCCACAAGCTAATTTTTTATGTAGGAATTTGGATAGTTGATAAAATTTTTGACGACTTCATTATTAAAAAACTTACGGGGTGTGATGAACACAAATCATTTTTCAATAATTATCTTAAATTTTAACGTCCAACTTAATTTAAATAATTTTGTGAAATGATAAAGTATATTTAAATACATTTTATTAGTTTTTTAGATTGAGTTGTTATACAAAACATTTTTTTATTTACAAAGGAATATTTTGACTTTTAAGCCTAAAATTAGTGGAATGTACCAATTGAGATGTTGTAGAAGAAGTCTTCCTTCGTCAACTAACGCTGAGACCATTAATAATAAGTTGTGCACTCAAATGTTGTTATAGTTTTTAACGAAAATTCAGATTTAATCGATCGAGCTATAATGTAGATATTAAAAACTGAATGGAAAACAGATTAAAAAGAACTTTCAAATTTTATTTCATTGAGTATGTAATTATTATTGTTTAAATTCGTTTAATTAAATAAAAATAATCCAACACAAACTTTCTGAATAAGTCGTACAATATTATTTGATTGGTCGTCTAAGCAAAAGTTAATTATCACACAACTTTATTAATTGATATATATTGTGGTTAGCCTTATCAAACACCGCACAATTACTAATTTTACTTACAAAGCCAATGAAATTCAAAGTATAAATACTATTCGTTATGAGGGAACATATATATATATTCATATTCTTTGTGCGCGATAGAATATAAAATAATAAAAATATACATATTAGCAGTTCATGATATTATTATCTACCAACATATATATTCTTTGTACAATTCTCCATATATAAAAGACAATTGAAAATTGAGCATTACATGTCATGTAACAAAGAATTACTAAAAATAAAAAACAAAGGAAATTAATAAACACGGAATCATAATTTTAAGTTCATGTTATTAATTCTAAAAAAGACAATTTATTAAATTTTAAATAAAATTTAATTACTAAATCTAATTATAGAATTCATAGCTTTCTCTCTAGTTCGATATATGCCCCGAATATCACATAATAGAGCAAGTTTGACTATCGTAAGTGTCATAAACGGGTTGACATATTGGATAGTATTGCACACATGGATTGCATATTGAAGGACAAGGACAAGGTTCCTTGGGTTTATCGGGCTTCTTCTCTGCAGGTTTTACTTCTTCAATACTCACAATTCGAGAACACTTGAATTTCCTTCTTATGCAATGCATCAACCTAAAGAAATCCACACCAATTCCAATCACCACCAAATGACCTTTTTCCTTATCTATATTCACTGATATCACCCCTGCATGATCATCGACGATCGAGTGGTAAGGCTATGAATTCACACGAAAACAAATATTCATTTTCTGAATATCGATAATAATGTCCAAGTGTCATAAGATCATAAAGTAATGATTTCGAGATGATTCTCAAAAAAAAGTACTAACTTATGTTCAAAAGTCATTTCCTTCATTTTGATGAATAATATTTCTCAAAGTTAATTAAGTACCTGGACTTCTAACAGCAATTTGCATAGCTTTTGATCTACATTGATCAGTGTTGACAGGAAGATCAATCACAATCTTTTTCTGTATATCACATAATTAATCATTAATTAGAACAAAATTATATGAGATGAAGAACAAAAAAGACAAAATTAAACTAATTAAGAATAATCTTAAAGACTTAATTACCTTCATTTTCTTGTGAATTAATGGAAATTAATTCTGTTAGTCAAAATGATAATGAAAGGACATTTATATAGGTCATGATTATTCTCATCTAATTTTTCTTTGACAATGGCAAATACCGTGTTCATATATTATATACTAATTTCGTACTACTAATTATAATTATTTATTTCTTAAAAATATATTATCATAATCCTAGTAGCCATAATTACATGACTACCTCAAACTTGTACTCATTAAAAAATTAAATCAACTCCCAATTCTTCTCAATCATATTGTTAATTTGCTGGAGGATAAAACTTAGTCATCGTCTCACCTAATGACTTATAGCCAATAATATTTACGTACATATATAAACATTAAACATACCATATAGAGAGCACTATTTTATTTTATTTTAAATAGTAACTTCAACTTTGATCGAATAAATATCTAGTCCAATTATTATATATTGTCCTTGTTTTCTATAAAATATTAGGTTTTATATTAACTATATATAATAGGTAGGTCCCAACATTCCAACAAACTGAAATTCTTAAATTAAAAGTTATAAATTAATAGCAACTAGGCATTTCTTAATTAAATTATACATATAATGTCGTGTATTTTTTTTCACCTCCTGCGCGCACGATTTTTGTTCTTGCGTAATATAATGACGTCTTTTGTATAGATTAAATTGAATGCTAGTGACGTTGGGTGTTACACGCTCGTCTCTAATTAGTTATCACGATTCATTTTTTGAAAGTCAATTTAATTAATGTTAGAGAGCGAATAACAGATCACGCATGCAACATGCATGCAAGCAAGTTAAATAGTATTTTTTTAATAGAGAAAGATAAACAATAGCCGTATCTCTTTACCTATTATCGAGAAATCCTGAAGAGTTAGTGGCACACAGTTAAAAATTCAATGGACAATAGATTCGTCCCTCTATTCATCTCCACTTAATTAATATTAGTTTTTATATGTAACATATGATTCAAGCATGTAAGGTGCGCTTAACCCCATATCATATGCTTCGCTCTTACCACTAAACCAGGGAAACCAATCAAACTATCTTAAGCATAGAAAGATCATTTAATAAAGGAAAAAAGTACAAATATAACTCCGAATTATCATAAAATTAGGTATGCAGATATCCTCCGTCATACTTTTGGGACATTATATTGGTGCCCCTGCCGTCCAAAAACTAGAGCATATATACCCTTTATACTAACGGACATACACGTGTCATAATCTTATCCACCGATCCGGTATTTATCAAATATCGTATCGACGGATAAGATTGTGCCACGTGTCCTCCGTTAGGCAGAGGCACCAACCCAAAAATATGACGGAGGGTATCTGCATACAATTTATGATAGTTCGAGGGTATATTTGTCCTTTTTCCCTTTAATAAATGATGTACCACATAAAATTGACTAAGTAGAATTAATATAATGAAAAATTTCAAACTTCTTGATTGTTGATTAGTAAGCAGAATATCAAACATGCATGTATTTCTAAAAGTATAACCCACGGAATTAACGTACTATATATATATATATATATATATATATATATATAGTATATTGATGTTACTGCATTATACCCTGGATGAATGAGTGGGAAGAAATGAACAGCAGAAAATATTGATATTAATTAAAGGAAACCGATAAGAAAGTGAATATTGAGCTTAACTCAATCTCAAAAGTTACCTTAAGACATATCTACGAATTTACCCAAACCATATAAGGAGAGAAATGATCAAAGCCTCGATCAATATAAGACTCAACACTTGATCTCCTCCCCACACGTCCAATACTGAATATCTAAAGTATGGACAATATAGGTAAGATGTGATTAAGTTCATTCAATCAATAAACTTCTATCATAAATTTTTTCATTGAAACTCAATTTTAGAACAATATCCATAGCAAATCAGTATGTAAAGTTAAAAAATTTAAGTTCTTGTTCAAATATAATTTTACATACTGATTTGTAGTGATATTAGTGAATTGCTGTGATATTATTTGGGCCTTACAAAAATCTCATTTTCCTGGACTGGATTTTTATACTTTCCCAGCAATTCATTTTGGACCAACCCATGTAGTATTATTCTATCTTAAACAATATTCTTTGACAGTTCAAACTATTCTCATGATTCAAATAAATTTCAAACTTGAAAGAGCAAAATATAACAAAAACAAAGCAGTAACGTAATATTTTTTTTGTTTCAATTTATTTGTCTGATTTTAACTTAACACAAAGTTTAAGAACTTAAAGAAATCTGAAACTAAAGATACGTAAAATATACTAAAATGTCCTTTAATCTTGTAATCTTAAACATGTTACGTGGAAAATTGAAACTCAAAAGTTATAAAAAGAAATATGTTCTTTACGAAAGACGCCACTTAAAAATCTATAGGAAGAAAAAAAAAAAGATACAAATTTTATAAATATTCAATCTAAGTCAAAGATCTAGAAAAGCAAGACTTGGTAGATGGACTAAATTAAAAAAAAAATATTTTTATGTATTTGTCTACTCCTATTTAAATAAATATGATAAAATAAAGAGAGAGAAAAAAACAATCTTATTGATGCCACAGGCCAACAGAAAAATATTACTCATTATTTAGATATTAGACAAATTGGCTTTTAATTTAAATATCAGTTTATATTTTAGGTGAGATACACCCTATGATTAATTATTTTTCAGTTTGGGATTTAGTGATAAGTTAAGTTAATTTCACTATAAATTTGTAAAAGATTTTAAATGGTACTTATCAGTTTTAAAATCTAGTGATTCAACTTGAGCACAAACAATTAACAAATGTTATCCGGCTGGGGAGGCTTCGAAATAGGTCAATCTACCTTTACGAGTTTGGGATAAGGTTTATCGTCTACGTCAAGATTCTATTTATGAAATTACGTTGTGTATGTTACGGATTTGTGGTTGTTGTTATCTGACTTATGAGGTGAAAATCTAATTTGCTTACACTAATAGAGGTTTAAATTTCAATCATTCTGATGTAATTCATTAAATCCGTTCACTTTTTAAGTTATAATCCGCTTCTCATCATTATCAATTACTATCCTCAACTACAACTACCACCATATCGTCAATTGCCTCAAACAACCATCACTATTACCGACTACCATTTACAATCATTACTACAATTGTAACCAATCACTATAAACAATCAATGTCATTAATCACTACGATATATTTCCACGCTATCAGTTATCATTATTATAATTGATTATCACTATCATTCACCACAATTATCAGTTATCATCAATAAAGTATAAAAATAAAAACTCCAAAAGCCAGGAAAAAGTAAAAAAGAGAAACAACATAATTCCACCACACTAAATTAATTATTACATAATAACATATTTAATAATACGATACAATAAATTAAAGGGAAAAGGCTCAAATATGCCATCGAACTTTTAGAAAAGGCTCATTTATGTCATCCGTTAAAAGTTTGGCTCATCTATGTCATTACCGTTTAAGAAAAGGCTCATTCATGCCATTATTTTTTAACGGTGGTTTTGCAAAACCATTTTTTACACGTGGCCAATTATAATTCGTCCACATCATTATTTTTTTAATAAGTAAAAATCAAAATTCTGAACAAACATTTTAACGGTGGTTTTGCAAAACCATTTTTTACACGTGGCCAATTATAATTCAGCCACGTCATTATTATTTTTATAATAAAAATTCAAAATTCGGAACAAACATTTTAACGGTGGTTTTGCAAAACCATTTTTTACACGTGGCCAATTATAATTCGGCCACGTCATTATTTTTTTTTATAATAAAAATCAAAATTCTGAACAAACATTTTTAAAAATGGTTTTGCAAAACCACCGTTAAAAAATAATGGCATGAATGAACCTTTTCTTAAACGGTAATGGCATAGATGAGCCAAACTTTTAACGGATGGCATAAATGAGCCTTTTCTGAAAGTTTGATGGCATATTTGAGCCTTTTCCCTAAATTAAAATTGTTTTTTTTACATAGTGGTGCAATTTGGAGTAGGAGAATCATAAACGGGTCGGCATACTGGATAATACTGCACACATGGGTTTGGATAGCAAACTGGTTGCGGTTTCGGGTCGGGTTTCTTTTCGGGTTTCACTTCTTCTACGCTCACAATGCGAGCGCAGTTGAATTTTTTCTTTATACATTTCATCAATTTAAAAAAATCGACACCAATTCCAATCACCACCAAATGCCCTTTTTCTTTATCTGAATTCACCGATAATACCCCTACAAATGCATCAAACGCGAATTTAGAATTTCAAAAAACTAACATGCTCACAAAGACGCATTTAAAAATTAAATTTGTCAAGTGCACACATATATATACTTAAGATTTAGTGAATACATATATACGCTTCAAATCAATTTCCCATAGAGAACGCGTTTGATACGATAAAAGTCATTATTCATTTGATTTTTTCGGAAAGGAAAAAATAGGCACAAATACCTGCACATTTTACAGCAATTTGCATAGCCTTTGATAAACGATTATCAGTGCTGAGAGTGATATCGATTACAATCTTTTCCTATATATATAAACATTAATCATTAATTAGAAAAAAAAATAAAATAAGAAAAATTAAGAAAAGTTGTAATTAAGGAATTGATAATAATTACCTTCATGTTGTTATGAAATTGAGATAATTTGTGATACTCAAAAGATGATTATGAAGGTTTTTTGTAAATATTTGAGCCTGCATGTAAGTCTATATATATAGGTGATTATAATTGCCATACAAATTACCCTCATGGTCATATATTATATAGTATAGTACTACTTACTATTTTATTTTATTTTATCCCTTCAAAGAATAATAATAATAAAAATACTATTAATACTACTACTACTTAATTTTTTTAATACCACTAACAACAATTAGAAGCCATAGTAATATAAATACCACAAACTACAACGCATATAAAAACCTAAATCAACTCCCAAGTCTTCTTAATTGAGTTGTTAATTTGCTGCCACTAGAGACAACTAGGATATAAAATATTGAGAAAAGAAAAAGTCAAATTAGTAATTAGAGTCCGAAGCTAGGAGTTCATCCAAACCTTCTTTATCAGAAAATTACATTGTTTATACATAGTTAAAATTATTTTTATCTACATATAATATATATTGAGAAAGAAATTCAAATTCTTTATATTTTAAATCTTTTAGTAAAAATTCTAAATCCGTCACTCGTGAAAGTTTATTGTTTTTTTATTCAAACTATTTGGTTGGAATCTTTGTGTTGCCTAAGAAGATCATTTATGTGATCAAGACTATTTGTGGAAGATTCTTATGAACTGAACTATCTAACGGGGCGGCTCAATATAATTTGTGGCCTAAAGCGAAATTTTTATTAGAGGCCTAAAATCTATATAAATTTTATCTATATCTATTTATTTTTCTAAATTTCTAGATATAAATTACTACTTAATATCTTTTATATAAATGATTTTTCAAACACTTTTTTTTAATTATTAGTTTTAAGTAAGATTTCATCAATTCAACATTGAAAAACTTCCTTTTATTGAGATAATTATTATATGAATTATTAACACAATTTTATAAGTAATAAGTTGATAAACTTTAAAGATAAGAGTTAGAATCATAGAATCTG
>JAJOOH010022158.1:0-14044 GCA_029582605.1 Solanum gracilifrons | reverse complement strand
CCTAAACTTGGTCGGATAACTTACTTAATACTTGAACTACACGGGCCTTTAAATACCCCCTTAACATCTTTGAAGTGATTTTTTTTCCACCCTGAGACTATAACACCACTCTCACCCGCCACATCATAGCCGCGTAAGCGCCACATCATAACCATGTAGGCACCATGTCATTAATTTTTATTTCTTTTTTACTTATTCACTATTTTTTCTTAAACACTTTCTAAAATTAATTATATCAATTGATTAATTTATAAATGCATATTCCCCCCCTCCCCCCTTCTTTCTTCTTCCTTGTTGTTTACCATTATTCCAACCTTCAATACTTTCTTTTCTTCTTCTTCTTCTTCACTATTCAACAATTTTTTGAGTCACTTTAAAGCAACACCCAAAACTCCCATTAAGAGAAAAATAGAACCCCCCGCCGTGTACAAAATAAATTTTGTAGCTGAGTACAGACGTTTCTTTCCTCCCCACATGGCTAGAAGTAGATAAACAAGAATTATTTCTAACTCCCACATGATGAAAAAAAGTAAAAGGTCCCGAGACGAAAATGATCCAATTTGATTCACATTATTTTTCTTCGAACCCTCCCAACGAATTTACCCTCTTGGAGAATGGATTTTTTTGAAAGTCAATTTTTTCTTGACAACTCAAATAAGAAATGAAGATTGCATAAGAAAGTTAGATCCAAAAAAATATAAATTTTATGAGAAATGTTTGAATGATCTAGAAATCAAAATGGGTCACTCAAAATTTAAGAAAGTTTACATTTGCCAAATCGACACCAATTATAGAGTGAAATCGATGTCAGTAAAATGACATTGATATTGAATTTTACGAATTAGTAAACGACTAGTGAAATCAAAATAGTGGATAGAGGTGGTGATACGTCCAAACTTATACTTCAAATAAGAAGCGTAAACGGTTGATGTCAATTTACAGAACTCAACTAGAGTTGAGGTCGATCCCACAAAGAATTTCTTTACATATAAGGTTTCACTGACGCGTGTATTCAAATGTTGTTATTATCTCCTAAACAAATAACAACGAAAATTAAATTGGTTTTGGTTGAATTGTTATAATTACCAACACTTGCAGTCAAACTCCAGATTCACGACTAACAGACTATTTTGTTGTAGGGTTGATTCGGTTAATTAAGAGAAACCAGGATTGTGTTCATCATGACATTAGTTCTAGTGTTCTTCCGTAATTGAGCGTCAGGCAAATCAATTTTTATAGAATCATTGCGAGTTTAATTTATCTGACGATTCTCAGCCTAATCATATTATTATCACTCATGTTCTCTCGACTCGTGAACTCGTCTGTGGTCTTCACTTGGTTCCAATCCCTTTTCAACTATTCTTGGCCTGCACAATGGTTCAACTTCACGACATGCACCATGGACCGTAGTGAGGACCACGACCTGTGAAGTGGTTCGTGGTTTTCACTTTGATGTTTTCCAGACCTTTTTCTTCATTTCTCTCCTTTTCGACTTTTCATCTGTTTCACTTGTACAACACAATCAAACACATTATATCCACATAAATGCACTCGAGTCTAGTATCAATTCTTAGTTTTCAAGCATTAAATGTGCCAAAATTTTGTGGCACATCAGGTGGGGATGAAGATGGAGGAGGATATGTTTTAATGGAGAAAGATGTGTATTGAGGAAGACAACAAAATGAAAAGAAAAAAAAATTAAAGAAATTATAAAAGGGACCCACTAATTTCATTTACCTCTTAATAAGAAAATTTACATACTGTAAAGATTTAATATATAAAAAAAAGGGATAAAGGTCTGAAAGATATCCCAACTTTGGTCGAATTTCCTGTTGCGAAACTAAACTTTCATGAGGACCTATTACCTCCCTAGGCTATTTAATAATGTATTTTTTACCCCTTGAACTATTTAATAATGTATTTTAAATGTATATATGTGTCCATGTTGACACATTACTATTTATAATTTTGCATTATTTTTTATGTCCGCGTGGGCAAATATGTATGTTTAAAATACGATATTAAATAATCTAGGGAGGTAATAGGTCCTCATGAAAGTTTAGTATCGCAACAACAAATTCGACCAAAGTTGGAGTATTTTTTAGACCCTTATCCCTGTAGGGCTTTAAAAATTCAACTTTTTTTTTCTCTTTTTTCACGCACTTTCAGGAGAGTGCACTCACTCTCTCTGCCACATCATTCCTTAGGGGGTGTTTTAATCACTTGAATGATGTTAAAGGAGGTATTTAAACACCCGTATAGTTTAAGTGTTAAAGTAAGTTGTGCTGCCAAGTTTAAGGGTTTTTTTTTTTTTATGTATTTTCTCTTTTTATAACAATTTGAATGATTGTATATACAAGAAACGAGAAAAATTCCAAACAATTCCTTATCTTTGGGTTAAGATTCTAACTGATCCTTGAGTTTTTACATGAAACACTAATAATCTCTCATATTTGTAATTAGTGGTGGCAAATGGGCAGGTTGGGCCAAATTTGGGCGGGTTGAAAATAAGTAATAATTCAACCCGCCCATATTTGATATGGGTAAAAATTGATTGGGTAAAATACTAGTTGACCCATATTTAACCATATTTTCATGATTAAATAGTACTTACTTAAGAATTCAACATGGAGAAAATATTTTAGTAAGAAAATTCTAGCTTTTCAATATAAAATAAATTTATGTAATAACAAGGGGAAAATCTTTTTAATTAATAAATGAATAGTTCCATTTTAAGACTAAAACATGTTTAATGCACTTTAAGCAATGCCAATACTAATACATGATTTGCTTATTTTACATTATTATTTATTATCCAATATAAAATTAAAGTCATGATGACACCTACTATAACCTACCAGTAGGTAAGCCAACCCGTAACCCGGAACAACAAGTAATGGGTCTGAGGGTAGAAACTAAACAATAGTAGGCAAAATTTAAGATAACAATATAAACAGACGGAAGCAAACCAAAACATATATTCAAGTAAAGATCCTTCCCAGAACCTGAAAGTCACCAGTCTACAGGGATCTAAGTCGGTCGAGCGACATCGGGGTAAAACTAAGGCCTATTAGTTCTGAATCATGCATTTCTAAGGCAAGCCCTAGTCAAACCTAAACTAAGGCCCAACATACTTCAAATAAACAGTAATCAAGCATATCATTACTCCACATAGCAATGAGGGTCAATTAGTAACATATAGCATGCTCATGTTACCCGATAATTTCCGAAATAGGCCGAAAACATGATTTCTAAACACCTATGCACGATTTAATAACTACCAACCCAAATCCCAACTAATCAACATACATTCACACTATCGAGCTCAATCTAAGAGAGGGAAGCCGTAGCCTACCTCACGTGCGCTCCAAAATCACTTATCCGGAGATTTTCCTTTCCGAACGGCCTCAAAACGCTGTCATACTATCAAAAATAGAGTCACAACGTTATTACGGTCATTTAGACACTAAAATCGCAAAAAACGAAGACAGGCCAATTTCGGGGTCAAAACGGGGAAAGTGAGACCCGCACTTGGAAATTCCGGAATTAACCCCAAGAATAGGTTCTTAACAGCTCCCCAAACTTGTGTTCCAAAATGGGACACAATTCGGGGCTCAGAAACAAAACAATATCAACATGCAACCAAAATCCGAATTTTCTCAAGAACTAGAAATGGAACAGTAGCTGAAATCAGTAAATTTACCAGAAACAGAAGGTCTACAGTAAATTCCGACACTACCACGACATTCTCCTCCAAAAACTACTCAAAATCACCACTGGAATCATCAAATTTGGACTTAGAATGATGGAGAAATCAAGTCCCAAAATATCCCACAAATGAGTTCACAAAGTAGTCATGGCAGCATGTGAAAACGAGAATTTACCTCAAACGAAGGTCCCAAAGCAGCTTCTGAGCTCGCCAACGCGGTCTACTCAAAAAAACTCACAACCTAGCCTCTTCAATCGCCCAAATTGGAGCTCTAAAGTTCAAGATATCACACTTCTAAAATGAGGAATAAAAGCTGAATTGGTGTTTTTAAAAGGAGAACCTGGTCGCTAAAATGCCCAATAACCTGGTCGTTAAAAGCCCAAAATCTGGTCGCTAAAAGGGCTGCACCAGATTTCTGCTTTTGCTATTTTTTCAAAGTTTCCGACGGAGGGCTCAAAATTCGTTCGGAACCCGATAAAGATAAACTAGATATGCTAACCTACTAAATTCAACATTCCAGACTGAATGACGTAGTCAAAATTTCCACCAGAGGTCATCTCGATAAAAAATGGGTCCCACTCTCAAACGTCATTTTTAACCAAAATCCATCGAGGGGCTTAAATGAGTTCGGAGGCCTTGGAAGTCGAACGAAAGGTCGTTTTAGACCAAACTCGACATTCCGGAGTAACCGCGCTGATGAAAATTTCATCTGAGCGCGTATTCCAAGAATGTTGACCAAAGTCAACCTTAGGCCAAATTTCAAAGGCTAAAACACTTAATGGTCCAAACTCGCACCGAAGGCCTAGATACTCGTGCCAACCATGCTACTAGCCTAATTTGGCCATTCCGAAGCTGATTGAACTGTCAGAATTCCATTCTGAGGTCGTTTACCTGACGTTTTGACTAAGGTTGACTATTTAAGTTTTAAAAGCTCCAAAATAGGGAAACGGGCATAAAACCCAAACGAACCACCAGGAGATCGAACAGTCAGTGCCAGCAAGTCCTAAATGACTTGGGGTCGCTGTAGGAATGCTATAAACGACAGAAAGGAGGCATTAAGGCAAAAATGACCTGGAGGGTCATTATAATATCCACTACTAAAAGAACTTTCGTCCGCGAAAGTAAGGATAATGATATACATGAGGACTCAAATAAGCTGGGGAACTGCTCTCGCATCTCCTGCTCTGTCTCCCAGGTAGCCTCCTCGACTGGACGGTGCCTCCAATGGACCTTAACAACATGAATGGCTCTCGACCGTAACTGCTGACATCTCTGGCTAGAATGGCAACCGACTACTCTATAAAGGTCAGACGTCATCCAACTCAACTGCCTCATACTGGAGCACATGAGACTCATCTTGAACATACCAGAGCAACATCGAAACATGGAACATAGGGTGGACAACCGATAGTGCTGGAGGTAAAGCTAACTCATAAACAACATCGCCAACTGCTCTCAAAATCTCAAAAGGGCCTATATACCTGGGGCTAAGCTTGCCCCGCCTCCCAAATCTCATCACGCTCTTCATGGGTGATACTTAGAGAAATACCCGGTCACTAACTGCAAACTTCAACGGCCGACGCTTGTGATCCGCGTAACTTTGATGTCTACTCTGAGCGAGGCCCATAATTCCAAATATTTTATCCATCCAGGGCACAGCTAAGATGTATCGTGATTTAAGGCAGCATTATTGGTGGAGCGGCATGATGAGAGATATTGCCGACTACGTATCCCGTTGTTTGTGTTGCCAACAGGTGAAGGCTAAGCATTTGAAGCCTGGTGGCGAGTTCTAGAGATTACCCATTCCGGAGTGGAAGTGGGAGCGTATCACTATGGACTTCATTGTGAGGTTGCCTCAGACTTCTAGAGGTGTTGACAGCATTTGGGTCATCTTGGATCGATTGACCAAGTCATTACACTTCCTTCCTATTCATACTACCTTCAGTGCCGAGAGGTTGGCTTGTATCTACATTCGGGAGGTGGTTCGTCTTCATGCTATGCCTGTTTATATCATTTCAGACCGGGGTTCACAATTTACTTCCAGCTTTTGGAGGGCTTTTCAGGAAGAGTTGGGCACCCGTGTCCACCTTAGCATAACATTTCACCCACAGACAGATGGCCAGTCAGAGCGTACTATTCAGGTCCTTGAGAATATGTTGTAGGCCTGTGTTATGGATTTTGGAGGTCAGTGGGATCAGTTCCTACCTTTGGCGGAGTTTGCGTACAATAACAACTACCACTCTAGTATTTAAATGACCCCGTTCGAGGCCATATATGGTAGGCGTTGTCGCTCTCCAATTGGTTGGTTTGAGTCTACAGAGCCTAAGCCGCGTGGTACAAATTTGCTTCAGGAGGCCTTGCATAAAAATATATAATTATAATTAACAAAAGAAATGTACATTTAAAATATATATTTTTGAAGAGCCAAAGACTTCACCTTTTCAATTATAGAGAAAAATAATTAGTTCTTTAGAAGAACATAAAAAGGTTGAGAAGTTACAAATTTTTTTAGTAATATCATGAATTTTGAGTGAATAAAAGTTAGAAGCTTAATCCATTTGGCTAATCCATATTTTACCCATATTTTTATGGGTTGAATATGGGTATCAACCCATATTTTCCCATGTAAAAAGTCACTCACCCAATCCATTAAAATATGGGTGGATTACCAAAATATGGGCTCATTTTGCCGGCACTATTTGTAATATTGGTGTATTTTTGGTCCACCTTCAAACTTTTGCCTTTTTTTTACATCGATTTTATGCACAAATTATGTAAGGAATGTTCAATCATCTTTTTATATATTTAGTAGATGTGATAACAGAGAAAATGACCAAAATAATTCTTAATGTATAAGCAATGTTTTATTTTAGTTTTTAATATATTTCACTTGATTGAAATGATCTTTAATATATAACAAATAGAGTTATTATTTCTATAAAATATATAAAAAGACGATTGAACATTCGATACATAAAATTATATATAAAATTAATGTTAAAAGATATGTAAAAGCTTGGATAAAATATATAAAAAGACGATTGAACATTCGATACATAAAATTGTAGATAAAATTAATGTTAAAACATATGTAAAAGTTTGGAGAAGGACCAAAAGTACACCAATGTTACAAAGATGAGGGAGTGTTAGTGCAATATTTGAAAACTCAAAGACTACTTTGAATCTTTAAGGGGCTACTTTGATTTTTGGGCTTTTTCTCTGCAAACAACTAGCAAAAAGAAGACTTACTTTGAGAAGACTTTGATGCAGAGAAAGAAGATTTTGTGAAGAAGCAAACACAACAATGGCCGATCCTGTATTTGCTGCTACTGTTAAAGTTTTGCTTGACAAGCTGCTTTCTCTCACTATCTAGGAGATCAACAGCTCAAGGGATTTCAATGAAGATCTCGAAATGTTCACACAAAATGTATCCTTAATCCAAGCTTTCCTTCATGATGTTGAAACACCACAAGTTGAGAAACAACAGTCTGTCGAACAATGGCTCAGGAGGCTTGAGAGAGTTGCTGAAAATGTGTTTGATCGATTCAGATATGAATCTCTCAAAACAAAAGTGATGAACATCCGAAATAGCCCAATAAAAAAGGTCAGTGGTTTCTTTACTCATACTGCTTTTAAGAGCAAAATGTCTCGAAAAATCAACAGTATTAATAAAGAGTTGACCGCTATTAACAAGGTAGCCAAAGACCTTGGTCTCCACTCACTCATAGTTCCTTCTCGGAAAATACTACCGATTCGAGAAACAGATTCCTTAGTAGTTGCTTCAGATGTTGTTGGTAGAGATTTGGATGTTGCTGAGATAAAGGAGAAAATTTTGAACATGAGAGAGGAAGATGCTGTTATGTGCACTATTCCCATAGTGGGTATGGGGGGTTTAGGGAAAACAACTGTGGCTAAGAGGATTTACAATGATGAACACATCAAGCAAATCTTTGATAGGAGAATTTGGTTGTGTCTACCTGAAATGTCTGAAACAAAGAGCTTTCTTGAACAAATCCTTGAATCATTGACAGAGAGGAAAGTTGAGGTTCAAAGGAGAGATATAATAGTAAAGAAGCTACAAGATAAATTGGGAGGAAAAAACTATTTGCTAGTCCCGGATGATTTGTGGTGTGTTGACTCTACATCGTGGCATGAGTTCATGGACACGTTGAGAGGAATAAATACAGCCAAAGGAAACTGCATTCTTGTGACTACTCGTATGAAGAGAGTGGCATCCACAGTAGCAACAGATCTTCATATGTTGGGAAAGTTAACAGAAGATCATTGTTGGTCTATTTTCAAACAAAAAGCATTTGTTGATGGCAGGGTTCCAGTAGAATTAGCGAGCATGGGCAACAAGATTATTAAAATGTGTCAAGGTCTACCGTTGGCTGCAAGTGTGTTGGGAGGCCTCTTACGCAACAAGGAAAAACATGAATGGCAAGCAATTCTTGATGGCAACCCCCTTGTTGCAGGTGAAGATGATAAGGGAGAAAATAGCATAAAGAAAATCCTAACACTCAGCTATGTTTATCTACCATCTCTACAACTGAAAAAATGCTTTGCTTACTTTGCAATGTTTCCAAAAGATTCCGAGTTTGAGAAGGAACAACTTATCCAACTCTGGATGGCAGAAGGCTTTCTCCATCCATGTCAAGAGACCACTGTGATGGAAGACGTTGGGCACAGGTTTTTTCAAATCTTGTTGCAAAATTCCTTGCTGCAAGATGTTAAGCTAGATGAGCTCAACAATATAACACACTGTAAGATGCACGATCTTGTGCATGATTTGGCTGGAGATATCTTCAAATCTAAACTGTTTGATCCGAAGGGTAATGATGGAGAAAAACTTTCTCAAGTGCGATACTTTGGGTGGGACTCACCAAGTGATCAAATAGATAAGATAAATGAGCCAGGACGGTTGTGCATGCTGTTCTGGAGAAACAATTATATATCGGAAGATATGCTATTGAGCTTTAAGTTCTTGAGAGTTTTAAATTTGTCTAGATCAGGAATCAAGGAGTTGTCAGCCTCAATCGGGAAGCTAATATACTTGAGATATCTAGATATCTCGAGCACTGAGATCACAGCCTTGCCCCACTCCAATTGCAAGCTCTATAATTTGCAAACATTTAGAGTCAATTATTGCCATTCACTCAAGGAATTTCCATATGAGATCGGAAATATGATAAGTTTGAGACACATATATTTCTATTATTCGTCTCAGATGCCACTTAACCTGGGACAATTGACTTGTCTTCAGACCCTACAGTATTTCAATGTGGGTTTGGAGAAAGGTCATCGAATAGAAGAATTAGGTCGATTGAAGAACCTTAGAGGTGAATTGAGTATCAATGAGCTGGAATTGGTCCGTAGTAGAGAAGAAGCTCTAACAGCATATTTACAAGAGAAATCGAATATTTACAAGCTGGCATATGTATGGTCCCACCAGGAATCAGAAGGATGTGAGATCAATGCTGAGCATGTGTTGGTTGGTCTTCAACCACATCCTAACTTGAAAACATTTGAAGTGGTGAGATATTTGGGTACTAGATTTCCTTCATGGTTCAATGAAGAGTCGCTATCAAATTTGGTCAAGTTGAAATTAAGTAATTGCAGAAGTTGCAAAGAAATTCCATCTCTTGGCCAACTGAAATTCCTTTAGCATCTTGAACTGGTAGGGTTCCATAAGCTGGAATGCATCGGAACTACATTTTATGGTATTGAGGTTAACAATATGGGATCAAGCAGCAATAATGCCATTATCAAAGTGTTCCCGTCATTAAAAGAACTAGTATTGGAGAGTATGCGTAGCCTTATTGAGTGGAAGGGAGTGGAATCGATACCAACAACAAGTGGGGTAAGAATGTTTCCTGGGCTTGAGAAGTTGAGGATTACATACTGTCCATTGTTAAAAAGTACTCCGAAGCGATTTGAAATCCTACGCGAATTGAGCATTCAAGGAGTTGACAGTGAAATGCCATTATTGAATTTGTGCAGCAACTTGACATCTCTCGTAGAGCTTAGTGTCTCTGTTGTGGAAGAGCTTACTTGTTTTCCAGATGAGATGCTACGCAACAATGTTTCTCTTCAACACTTATCGGTCTCACACTGCAGAGAGTTTCGTGAATTGCCACAGAGCTTGTACAATCTGCATTCTCTCAAGAGCTTAATGATTGAGTACTGCACCAATTTCAGTTCCTTTCCTGTTCTTTGTGGAGAGAATTATTTGACTTCCCTACAAAATCTTCAGTTATGGAATTGTGGTGGATTGGCCAGTTTACCAAGTGGAATGCTAGAGCAATGCCGGTCTCTACAGAACTTGAGGGTCAACTATTGTAACAACTTAGTTTCCTTCCCTTTATATGCGGGGGATATGCCTTCACTTTCCCATTTGTCTATATTACAATGTCCCAAATTGGATAGTGTACTCACAGGGGGCCTTCACCACCTCACCATGTTAAAGGCATTGGCAATTGGTCCTTTCTCAGAGATGGTGGATTTTGAGGTATTCCAATTGATTTTTAATGGCATTCAGCAGTTGTTGTCCCTTCGTAGGCTGCTTGTGTTCGGACATTTGCATTGGGATTCTCTGCCCTATCAGCTTATGCAACTCTCTGCCTTAACACATATCAGTATATGTGATTTTGGTATCGAGGCTCTTCCAGATAGACTTGACAACCTTACTCCTCTTGAAACATTACGTCTAGTGAGGTGCAAACGGCTGCAACATGTGAGCTTCTCAGATGCCATCCCCAAATTATGGTATGTGGATATCCACGATTGTCCATTGTTAGAAGCTTTGTCGGATGGGCTCGGCAACCTTGTTTCTTTGGAAGAGTTAGGTTTATGGAACTGCGAAAAACTAGAGCATTTGCCATCCAGAGATGCCATGCGACGCCTCATCAAATTACAGAACCTGAAAATTAAAGGCTGCCCAAAGTTAGAAGATGCAACAATCGGAGTGGCCCAAACTCCCAGTGGTCCAACATTTCCCATATTCCAAAAATAAAATTAGATGGACGCATAATTCAGGACTTGCGTAAGTAGTCTCTGTTTCTCCTACAGTTTCTGAGTCACTTGCAACTATTTTGACATGAAAAAATGCAAAATTATTAGTCAATTGCATTTGTGCTAAGCTTTCAGCATTCTGCTAGTCCACTTGAACCAAATTGTTGTTCTTCTTCTAATTCTTCAAGTAAGGTATATCTATATTACTTGTAAAATATGATTTATTCATGAAAATTTCTGTTTTTTTTTCCTTATAGGTTACTAGTTCCAAGGTCATGCTAGAACGTCTCTGTGGTAAATCAAGTCAAAATCCATGAGCGGCAGGCAATTATGTTAGGTAAATTTTCATTTAGAGTTGTTAGAAATACTTTTTTCCACTCCTTTTTTCTCATGACACAATTGTTACTATTTAAACATGGTTGGTTATGTTCCACCACCACATCTGTTTTGTTGAACAGAATCTTCGCCATAGACATTACAGGACACTTTCATGGATATTTAGTAAAGACGACATAATCTGTCAACATATATTTTACTCTTCATAGTGGGGTTTACCAAACGATTATGAAGTGAAACTATTTGTTTGTTTGTTTACCAACGATTATGAAGTGAAACTATTTGTTTGTTTGTTTACCAACGATTATGAAGTGAAACTATTTGTTTGTTTTTAAAAGATGTGAAGCAAAACGGTTTGAAGTAATGTCTCTTTATATTTTTATTAAGCATAGGACGTGTTTTAGTAGCCAAGTTAAAACAAAAATCTGCATATATAATTGGAAATTCCAAATAGCTAATATATCTAAACAAAGCCAATAAAAATTTGAAATTCAAATCATCCTTAAACTAACAACTCATTGTGCAAAAAATAATAAATCCAGGAAGGTCAGCTACATACTCGAAAAGTAAGTAATGATTATACAATATTCTTTGTTGTCATTTATTTCGATATAAATATAACATTCTCTTACCAGAAAAGTGTTAAACTTAGATAGAAATATGCTCAAGAACAATGTATTCTCATGAAAATGTTGTACTGTGTAACAGGGATGCTATTGTAGCAGTCTCCTTTGAGAAGGACTTCAAACATTTTCAGATGCCACCTAAGATGCGACAAATGACCTGTCTTCAAACCCTCCAGTTTTTCAAGGTAGGTTTAGAGAAAGGTCGTCAAATAGAAGAATTAGGTCATTTGAAAAACCTAAGAGGTGAATTGACGATCAATGGTCTACAATTGGTTGGTGATAGAGAAGAAGCTCGAACAGCTTATTTACAAGAGAAATCGAATATCTACAAGCTGGCATATGTGTGGTTCCATGACGAACCAGAAGGAAGTGAGACCAATGATGAGTATGTCTTGGATGGTCTTCAACCTCATCCTAACTTGAAAACCTTAGCAGTAGTGGACTATTTAGGGACTAAATTTCCTTCATGGTTCTGTGAAAATTTGCTACCAAATTTGGTCAAGTTGAAATTAAGTGGTTGCAAAAGATGCAAAGAAATTCCATCACTTGGTCAACTGAAATTGCTTCGGCATCTTGAGCTGTTAGGATTCCAGGAGGTGGAAAGCATCGGGCCTAGATTTTATGGTATTGACGGTAACAATAAGGGATCAAGCAGCAATATCCAAGTGTTCCCGTCACTGAAAAAACTAATATTGGAGGATATGTCTAGTCTTATTGAGTGGAAGGGAGATGAAATTGGGGTAAGATTGTTTCCAGAGCTTGAGAAGTTGAGCATTAGTAACTGTCCATTGTTAAAAAGTACTCCAAGTCAATTTGAAATCCTCCATAAATTAAGTATTGAAGGAGTTGACAGTGAAATGCCATTGTTGAACTTGTGCAGCAACTTGACATCTCTCGTAAAGCTTAGTATCTATGGTGTGAAAGAGCTCACTTGCTTGCCAGATGAGATGCTACGCAACAACGTTTCTCTTCAAAACCTAACGGTCTCAGGCTGCAGAGAGTTTCGTAACTTGCCACAAAGCTTGTACAATCTCCATTCTCTCAGGAGCTTACAAATACACTTCTGCCCCAATTTCAGTTCTTTTCCTATTCCCAGTGGAGAGAATTATTTGACTTCTCTCCAAACTCTTGAGTTATGGGATTGTGATGGATTGGCCAGTTTACCAAGTGGAATGCTAGAGCATTGTCGGTCTCTGGGATTTTTGATGGTCAGCTGCTGTAACAATTTAGTTTCCTTGCCTTTACATGTGTGGGAAATGCCTTCACTTTTTTATTTGGGTTTATCAGATTGTCCCAAATTCATTAGTATACCCGCAGGGGGCCTTCACCGTCTCACCAGGTTAAGGGTATTGGAAATTGGTCCTTTCCCAGAGATGGTGGATTTTGAAGCATTCCAATTGATTTTTAATGGCATTCAGCAGCTGTTGTCCCTTCGTAATCTGGCGGTGACCGGACTTGGGCACTGGAATTCTGTGCCGTATCAGTTTATGCAACTCTCTTCCCTAATACATATCCATTTATGTGATTTCGGAATCGAGGCTCTTCCTCATAGACTTGACAACCTTATTTCTCTTGAAACATTACATCTAGTGAGGTGCAAACGGCTACAACATCTGGACTTCTCAGATGCCATGCCCAAATTACGGTTTGTGGATATCCGCGATTGTCCATTGTTAGAAGCTCTGTCGGATGGGCTCGGCAACCTTGTTTCTTTGGAAGAGTTAGATTTATGTAACTGCGAAAAACTAGAGCATCTGCCATCACGAAATGCCATGCGACACCTCACGAAATTACAGAGCCTGAAAATTAAAGGCTGCCCAAAGTTAGAAGAAAGTTGCAACAATCGGAGTGGCCCAAACTCCCAGTGGTCCAACATTTCCCATATTCCTAAAGTTAAAGTTGGTGGAAGCAAAATTCAAGACTTGCGTAAGTCTTTGTTTCTCTTTCCGTGTCCGAGTCCCATTTTTAATTATTATTTTCTATGAGTTCTTGAAAAGATGTTCTGTATGTAATTTAATACTACAATTTATCCTGCAAATTGTTTTGACATAAAAAATGCAAAATTATTAGTCAATTGCATCTTATCTATGCTTTCAGCATTCTGCTAGTTCACTTGAAACAAATTGTTCTTCTTTTTCTAATTCTTCAAGTTATCTCTATATTACTTCTAAGATATGGTTTATTCATGAGATTTTATGTTTTTTTTTTTCCTTATAGGTTGCTAGTTCCAAGGTCATGCTTGAACCTAGTTGAATATCACTGTGGTAAATCAAGTCAAAATCCACAAGTGGCAGGCAATTACCTTAGGTAAATTTTCATTTAGACCTGTTAGAGGAATGCGTTTTTTTTTTTTCACTACTTT
>JAJOOH010022157.1:0-13941 GCA_029582605.1 Solanum gracilifrons | reverse complement strand
GAAGTTTGTTCTTGACTTGTTAAAAGACTACAAAGTTGCAAGTATGAGCAGCTGCAACTCTCCACTTGACCCTGCAGTGAAACTACATGCCAAGGAAGGAGCTCCCTTATCAGAACCTCTCTTTTATAGAAAGCTTGTTGGGAAGCTGAATTTCTTGACTAACACTAGAATGGATATTTCATACAGTGTGCAGCATCTCAGCCAATTTATGCAGGACCCTCGAGAACCTCATTTACAAGCATCTTTTCACATATTGAGGTACCTCAAGGCAGACCCCACTCTGGGAATTTTCATGTCCCAAGATCAATCATACAATGTTAAGGCCTATGTGACTCTGACTGGGCTGCATGCCCTGACACTAGGAAGTCTGTAAGTGGTTATATTGTCTTGTTAGGCAACATTCCACTCAGCTGGAAGTCCAAGAAACAAGAGACTATATCTCTGTCTCCAGCAGAAGCAGAGTATAGGGCTCTCAGGAAAGTTGCAGGAGAATTAGTCTGGCTCAGCAGACTATTAACAGAATTCACATTGCAATTGCCTATGCCTATTGAAGTATACTGCGACAGTCAATCTGCTCTGCACATAGCTAGAAATCCAGTATTTCATGAACGTACTAAACATATTGAAGTTGATTGTCACTTTGTGAGAAATCTACTTCAATCAGGCCTTATTTCACTACACCACATAAGTTCTGATAATCAACTGGCAGATATATTGACGAAGACATTGACCGGGTTTAAACATTCTACAGCATTGAGCAAGTTGTCAGTGTTCTCCACACCTTCAACTTGAGGGGGGGTGTTATGAGTTAGTTAATTATGATAGTTAGTTTACTAGTCTAATCAGTTAGTTAGTCTGTTCAATTAATTAGTTAGAGTAAGTTTGTTACTGATTCCTTTCTATCAACATGTCAACTCACTAGTTGGTTAGAGTTTGTTTTTCTCATTCTGTATAAATGTGTGTTCTCATCATAATCAATTAATTGATTCCTCCCAATTATGTGTATTCCTCTCTGCTCTCTCTCTTTGTTAATTGTATCCATGGATGACTAGCCATGGTCATGAGGTATTCTTCACAAAAGCACGGACGAGCAAGTAAAAGTTAAATTTACTGAACTGAGAGCCGCATTTTCCCCCATGAGGCAATTGCAGTGGCACTACCATGGTCTAAAATCCATTTGCGCCCCTTCTCCATTTCACCAAGCAACCTCAGAGTAACATAGCTCATAACAGAACCAAACATGGTACTGTGACTTTCAATATGCAAACCCCACCCACCATCACAGTTCTGTCATTTAATGTTTAGAATAAACGGTAAAGAAAGTTTCGACTAGAGAAGTATTCAATTAATTCAATTAATATAATAGAATAAGATGAAATGTAATGTACATGCCTGATGATTGTAGAGATAACGGCATATCTCTCGTTTATGCTCTTTGGATAACACTGCATTCAGTGCCCCAGTAACAGATAAAACAATAACCTATACCATTAAAGGAATGAAGAAAGTGAAGTGTATAATAAGATTGACCAACCACATATCTAATAAAGACAATGCAAGAAAAGAAATTACCAAACCAGGCATTAGAAACATTGGTCCTCCACAATCTCCTGCCCAATGACCATCATGAGCTTGTAGAGTAGAATAAAATTTTATGGCTCTTCTTAAGGTGGTAGCTACATTATCTTCTGTTATATCTTCAATGCCTTTAACTTGAACTTGGGGAACATTTGTACCAAGGGGGTTCTCCTTTGAAAACTGAAATTCAGAAGATAAAACAGACAAGAATGTTAGAACAATGAACAAACTACTATGCTTCTCCTAGAACAGTTACTAAAAGAATCTATAAATGTCCTGTTTTCAAGTGTGTATTTTAATATTGAAGTGCATCATGTACTAGTGGATATAAAGTGGGAAAGTAATGTCATTATTTTTTTAGCTCATACAACAACTATGACATGTTTTTCACATAATTTTCTACAGATTACTTCATTACATCTTAAATTACTATCCACTTTCTTGACATTTACCTGTCAAAGATATCCTACATCTAATATAAACGATGTTTTTCTTTGTGTGGTAAAGATGAGAAAAATGAAAAGTATTATATTATATTATAGATAAGAAAAAATATTTTTGTACTTGGGATAAATTCATCCCTAAACTATGGCCTAAATATAAGGTATATTATCTCAGTGAACAAAAAACATCCTTGTACTTTTTAGAACCTCCTTCCATCCATCTCTGTTAAAAATCTCACGGCACAAAAACAAATATGCCAAGCACGTAGCTTTACCCTTAAATAAGGCTTCAAAATCTTGCAGTTTCTTTTGATCAGAACATCAAAGAATACCATAGCAATGATAAGTGTTGTTAGTCTGGGTTTACGGCACCACTCCCAGAAAGTATAAAAAAGTTAATCAATACTTCAACTTTCTCTTAACTTTAAATAGGAAATTATATATCTAGAGAGAGGTGAATTCAGAAGTTAGAGTCAATATAATATTTAAATTTTTTATGATACCAATGCAGATGAGAATGGTGTTCTCCTGGATACCAAACTTTAGAAGAAGGCAAAATTAATCCTACTTTGGTTTTATTTTAATCTGTCTAGCATCCAGATTCTTCTTAATGTGTATTGTTAAATGAGTGCAGCACAACATTGGATCTATTCAAACCCAAAATTAGAAAAGAAAATAAGAAAATTGGCAAATCTTTCTGACATTTCATCAAACACGTAATGGACATCTTAACGCTGACTTAGAAAATCTTAGTAGTTATTTGGGATAAGGGTCTGAAAAATACCTTAACTTTGGCCGATATTGCTGTTATGATACCAAACTTTATGGAGGACCTATTACCCTGAACTATTTAATAGTGTATTTTTTACTCATGAACTATTTAATAGTGTATTTTAAAGATATATATGTGTCCACGTGGACATATTACTATTTATAATGATGCATTATTTTTTATGCCCACGTGGGCAAATATATATGTTTAAAATACAGTATTAAATAGTCTGGGGATAATAGGTCCTCATTAAAGTTTGGTATCGTAACAGCAATATCGGTCAAAGTTAAAATATTTTTCAGACCCTTATCCCTAGTTATTTCCAAGTGTTCTTTTTCCATCTTCTATTGTTTGTTTGTAAGATTTTTATCAAATTACAAAGGATTGTTTCAATTCTATTTTTTTATTTATGATTGTTTCTCTTTCTGGATTTCTTGTTACTATTTTGTGTAGAAATATAAAATCACTCTACATATTGTCTTGTAGTGTATCCGGTGCTATTTGGCTTGGAGTAATTTTGATATTCTCAACTAATTACTAATAATTATACTTATTATGTTCACAACTATAATGTTTTGGAAATACAAATTGACACAAGAGATGATTTTGTTTTTTAATTTTATTTTGCTTTTTCTTAAACTAATCAATAGTTGAGGTGTCTATATTCATGAATTCATATGCAGATAAAAGAGATAAAAACAGAAAAATTTAGGATGAAGTTCTAGGTACAAACAACTAAATAATCTCTTTCAATGCTATGAAATTATTCGGTGAATTAAAATAAACCTTTTTTACTTAATGCATACTAATTGAACCATTTTTAAAAAATTATCTAATACTCTGAACTATTTTATTTTATTCATCTAAATGATTGTTTTGCTTTTAAAATTAATAACAATATTCTTTGCATTTAATTTTTGAAGCTGGTGTTAATTTTTTTATAAACCAACTAAATTAATTTATGATCTGAGAGTAACAATAAAGCGTATAGCAAGTTTGGCATCTTCACTTTATTTAATTAGAAATACCTAAAAGAATTTGGAGGAAGATGAATGCATAAAGTTAGAAATATCAAGTATGACTTCTACATTGTCCTACAATGACCAAGTTTAATTACCTTATATTTACATGAACCAAATTCATTTGATTCGACATTTTTGTGATTTTTTTATAAATTATACATGCAGGGTTTGGTTCATTGCTTTAAAGTTGTGCATAGGATCGATCAAATATTATAATGTTATAATTTCAACCTTATTTTAAGGGAAACAAATAGTAAGATGAATTGATTGAGGTTAAGTTGGTATTATATTAAAATATAATATTTATTTAACTTTATAAGAGTTTTTAATTATTGACGTATCGAATTATATTAAAAGTGGGATGCTTCAAACTACAAAGTTGGATTACCATTTACCCCTAACACTAAATAAAATGTTATAATAAAAAATATATAATTAATAAAATACTAAATAGTAATCATATCATAATATACTAAATGCTAAAAGTGGGAAGGTGCTAAGTCAAAATTTGCTCATATAATAATAATAATAATAATAATAATAAGGTTACTTTACTAATATTAAAATTAGGAAAACATAAGTTTAAAATAAAATAAGTACAAAATTGTACATTAAAATTAATCAACATTACTACCCTAACCTAAATACTGATTCTATAATATTTTGTACCAAATAATAAATTTACCATCTAATAAATGACAATAATCAATTAAATGGGAAGTGACCACATATTAACCAATTAATTACGTTTAATGAGAATCTCGAAGGTTGGAAAAAATAAAATTTGAAATGTTCATATTCATCTTATCTATTCAATAGATCTTTTCTTTATTTATTTATCTATTAAGTCAAAAACGTATGCCTCCTCTTGCTATATATATTTCATACCTATCCACATTTTCTATGGTTCATGTGTTTTTTATTTTTCGAATTATTAGATCCTCAATTGTATTAGAAAATATTATTTTATTTTTATAGTCGATTTTTTTTTTATAGTTATTTAAACAGTATTTGAATGTTAAATTTTTTGAACACTATTTATCGTTGCAGCAATAAAATTTTACTCAAGGATGTATAATTGAGATCAAACATGAGAGTGAGTTCCTATAATCTTATAACAAGCTTCAAGAAAGTGAGTTTGTGTTTATTCTACATCAATATAATTGTAATAGCTTATTTTTTTGTGTATGGTATTTTATGATTAATATTATTTCCTTGTATTTGGTAATTCATAATATTGAAAGGTATAACTTTATCTACACAGAATATTTGATATTATTGGGAGAAGACACAAGTACCTCCCTAGACTATGACCGAAATCGCAGAGACACACCTAAATTTAATTAGGATCCACTTACTCCCCTAAACTAATTTAAAATGGAATAAATACACCACAAACGTTAACATGACATAGAGTGTGCACACTCTCTTGAAGGCAAGTGATGAGTGCACAATTGGACACATGTCATTTTTTATTGGTAACTTTATAATTAGTTATAACACATATTTATTGATATTAAAAATTATATATATTTAATTATTTTTATTTCTTTCTTTGTAAAAATATTTATTTTAATTTCTTTTCACTTTAAACTTTTTTTTAATTAATTTATTATATTTTCACTTTTAATTATTTTTTAAAAATTGTGTGTATTGTTTTTTTAAAAAGTCATTTATAAGTGTACTTTAATTTTAACGTTGTGATTTTTTTTGTGTTTAATTTGATTTTCATCACTTATTTTGATATCCATTCAAAATTAACTTATTTTAAATACAATACATTTGGAATTAAATTTCAAATCAAATCAAAACGAAAGACAAAGAAAATAAAATCAATAGAAAAATAAAATAAAAAACAATGAATGTAGGTAAAAAAAAGTTTTGATGCAAGGTAAAAAATGTGTATTAACTTAGTTTAAATACAATATAAAGAAAATAAGAATAATTAAAAAAAAAAAAAGATTAAGAAATTTTTTTAATTTTTTTTAAAAAAAATATTTACACACGTGGCGGGCGAGTGTATAGAAACACAATCAACTTGGGTGGTTGAAGGAGCAACGTCAACACAAAGGTGCACAAAATACGAAAACAATGAATTTTAGGGAATAATAAGACCTTAGTTAAGTTTAGATGTGTCTCTGGGATTTCGGCCCTAGTCTAGGGGAGTACTTATGTCTTATCCCGACATTATTCATTCTATAACTTAGAAATAAGCAATATATATGATGCTAAATTTGTATGTATTTCCAAATATATATAAGGTGTTCATTTATTGATTGTTGCAGTTGAACTTCATTTGAGGATTCATGAATAGGGTAAGAACAAAGATGATGTTGTTTCTCATCATAAATGATCATGTCATATAATAAACGACGAGTCAAATTTTGAGGGGACGTCAGTCAAAAATTAGTGTATTGCACGTGTAATGCGATAGCCTTATAGTTGAAAGTTAGATTACAAAAGGGCTTTATAAAAGTTAAGTGACATTTTCTTCTATTTAATTTCTTTACATTTATGGTATTGAAAAGAAAAGTTAAGTCACTAAATTATTAACACTCTTTTTTTTTCTTCCGTTACATCATTAGACTCTTTTTGTTCTTTAATTACACATGTCATTCGAAATCTTCAAAAATTCTTAGTTATAGCTTCATAACAAAAAAAGTAAAAGGGTTCTTTTCTTAAATTTTGAAAATACTATGTACAAACAGACACATCATATGCATTCACCATCTCATATTTTAAATTTTAAGTCCAAATTCTTCATAGTCTGAATTTTATAGAAATAAGTATAATGTAATGATGTCACATACCAAGGCATTAACAATACAAGATCACTTTGTAATTTCAGTGGAAGCTTATCATAGGGTGAAATAAAAAGAAGAAAGAAAATAAGGATAGTGAGTTTTACAATAATTTTGATTTGAAGCTACGTGAACTCTTGTGTCAATATAATTTTCTTCTTATGTCATTTCCCTTTGTATTGAAACCTTTTAAATTTATATTAAAAATTAAAATACTAAGAGTTTTAGTTTAAAAATGATTTAGGGGTAATTTTCCATAAACTTGGAAATTGAAGAATCTGAATGAATGTAGGCACAAAGTGGGAAGTATCCATATATGTACGTAGTAAGAGATGAAAAAGAAAATGAAAGTAGACAGTAAGATAAAAATAAATAAAAATAAAAATGATGATATACTCTTGTTATTATAATATTTATAGAAAATAATACCCCATAATGTTGTATATTTTTATTCTTAAATTTAAAGCTAATATTCATATTATTAGATTTGGTGTTATATAATCTTAATTGATTTTACATATTTTAGTATCTCTTAGTTGCCAAACAAATAAGTAAAAATAAAATTATAATATTAACATAAATGGTTGTGTTTGTATAGAGAAAACATCTATATATTTACTAGAATATGTCTTAGTCTAGAAGACTATATTTCGAATTTCTATTTTTCTTTTGGATGCAAATGTAAGTTTTATACATATACATATTAATCAATGCAAATTTTGGCATATCTATAAAAATATATCATGTGATAAATAACCATCAACATAAAATTATGTTGGTACAAATTTTATAAAATAGTAGGAGACAAATATGCAACTCACGTTCCTCATAACTAGTATTGAAAAAAATGTGAAATACAATTTTGTTGTTGTATGAGACTTGTAACTTCTTTTGATTTTAAAGTGTTTATGATTTATTTTGAATTTAAAGTGGAAATGTAATGATTAGGAAGGTCATTTTTAGATTTTTTGTAAAATTATTGTTTTACCCCTCCCGATAGTCGCCTCGAATCACTTATGATAGGTTTGTGAAGTTGATTTTGTGAATATTTTGAAAAGCTATGATTTTTGAAAGTTTTGAGTTTTGAAAAGTTTAAAGCGGTCAAAAGTGTTTTTTGGTGTCAATCGGAGTTTCGAGTCTCAAAATGGAATTTCATCAGTTCCACAATGGAAAACTTGGTCTAGGTGAGTCGTCGTTTTCAAATCAGAGTTGTTTCATGGATTTGAGGTCTTATGTTGGAAGTCGATTTGGATACCATTCAGAAAGGGAAATCTCATGTGCCAGAGTGATTATTTGGGTTATTGTCACAAGTGAACTTCTAGACCTTTAATTTGTCAAGCTTGTAGAATCTTGTACTTCTGTGTTGTATGTGTTGGGAAGGAATGGAAGTTAGCGATGGGTTGGATAGTTCATTGATTAATATTAATAATAAAAAAGGGAAATAATGAAAAAGGTAATGTGACAGTACGTCCCGCTCTTCGAGGGGCGAGGACACCAAAAATGATGAAGAAGCCAAATACATAGACTCCACCCTTTAGCATCCCTTTAGTGAACTTATATGATTTTTTGTGACTAATTTTAAAGACTTTATAAGTCTTTAAATTATGATTTAGTGTTTATGAATGTTTAATGAAGTTTCTTATTATATTATGTTTATTGTTTGGTTTGTTATGAATGGGTTGAATTGAATGTAGGGATAATGCATAAGTACCCCTCTAAACTATGACCGAAATCGCAGTGACACACCTAAACTTAAAGAGAGTCTTATTACCCCTAAACTATTTTAAAATGAAATAAACACACCTCAAAAGTTGATGTGCCAAAGAGAGTGTGCATACTCTCTTGAAAGCAATTGAAGACCAAAAAAATTGAAAACATATTCTTTTTTAATTGGTCTATTTACAATTAGTTAGTACACATAATTATTAACATTAAACTTTTATTATTATTTTTTATTCTTTTCATTTTTTTCTTTGTAAAATATTTATTTTAGTTTCATCCTCACTTAAACTTTCTATTTTTTTCTCTTTGATTAATTTCTTATCTTTTCACTTTTAATTACTTTTTTAAAAAATTACGTGTATCTTTTTTTTTAAAAGTGTCCTTTAAATTTTAACGTTTTAATTTTTTATGTTTTATTTGATTTTCTTCACTTATTTTGATATTTGTTCAAATTAACTTATTTTAAATACACCACAATTGAAATTAAATTTGAAATTATGCATTATGCATTGAATATATATGAAATTGTAATTTATAGGTAAATAGGCAGCAGAAATTGCTCAAAAAATTGCAGAAAAGCGACGATCAATGTCCTTTAATTTTGTCTATCATTTTTTTTTATGTCGTATGCCGCTTATTCCAAAGATTAAAAAAAATAACAACAAAAACGACGCAGTCCGTCATTCCAAAAAGACGTTGTCCATCACTTTTCTCAAAAAGCGATGAGGACAAAAGCGATGGCATCACTTTTTCATTGATTTTGACCAAAACAACGTCATAGTCTGTTGGTTTTGACCGTAGTTTTCAAGTATTGTATGTATAGTATATCAAAATATCATTTAATCTTATGATATTAAATATGTCAGATGGAAAATTGAAATAAGAAAATATATTTAAATGTGTTTAGTTTCAAAACGATTGTTGTGAAACTCCGTGCGAAACTTCTCTATCTCTGCTAGGTCTTCCAGAGACCCGAGGTCTGGATCAAACTCCCACACCTGCCTCCCTATGTGTATGTTTAACGTTCGAAGCCATAGACTACCTCCTTCAACTTCCACATTCTTCTAAAACAAAATTATTCTAACCGGAAATAGAAAAATGTCTTAGTTTACTCAACTTGGTGTAAAAAGGAAAGATGGCGAAACGCGAAGTATATTTAAAGTAGAGAGTGATGTTCTAAAGTTAGAAGTATGACTATTTCAGTTAGCGGCCAAACTTGGACCATCTGAGTTTTGATATCGTCATATTATTGATGTTTACCTCTTTAACATTCGTATCTTTCAAAATTAAATTGGCTAATAAATCCTTTTTTTTTTTTTTTTGTAACAAATTGAAATAATAATTCACTTCATTCGAGAAAGGTGTGATTTAAAGTGTATGAAGACAATATAATTGCATGCATAGAGATTTCATAAAAGAAGATATATATATAATTAGTGAAACACGTTTTATCAAAATTATTCTTCATGCGATCTATTAAAAAATGATGATATATATTGATGTGCAACAAATTTATTCAAGTGATAATTCAACAAATTTATACCAACTTCAACTTTTGAAAATTAAAGATATTATACAATATTGAAATGTAAAGACTTAGATATCTGAACCAAGATTTTCATAAAGAAAAGTTAAACACATGTTGTACTCTTTTTTTCTTAATACCATTTTCTCTAACTGAATTTTTTTAATTAGCGCTTTAATGAAGCAGCTCACAATGCATATATATTACTAGATATGTTTACTTTTTCTATTCACTAAGATATTTTCTCCCGTAATATTTTTCCTAACCAAACAATTACTTAAAGTATAACAAAAGTAAATGATCAATTTTAGATTTTCTATCATCTATAAGACGTACCTAACCTATATGTACAACTACTTCGATAAATTAATAAACTCTGACTTCTAAGCATGTCTTGATTAGTATTATATAAATAAATTGAATTTCTTATATTTTGTTTGAGTTATCATAAACATTTTTATAAATTGCAACCATCACTACGTACTCCATCGAGCAAGAGATATTTTCCTTCTAAATCACATGAAACAGAAAGGGAAAAGGGTCAACATGCATGTCGAAGCATAATTTGAAGCTTAATGTTTAGTGGAGTGTATAATAGAGATTATTAAAAAAAAATAAAAAATGAAAGAATCAACTTTGTAAACAATTTCCATATATTAGTTTTATAGGTAGATCAATTGATAAAATCATATCAAAATATTATACTTCTCTTTGTTGTTTAATTTACCATCATTTAAAGTTTACAATTGTTAACTTTTATATGACATCTTGATATTTCCATCCCAACAAGCTAAAGACAACGAGGTAAAAGACAACTCATAGTGAGTTCAAATTAAATTGCAATAAATTATTATATTTTTTTAAAAGAAAAAGGGTTTAAACATGTCATCGAACTCTGAGAAAGAAAAGGCTCATCTGTATCATCCGTTAAAAGTTTGGCTCATCTATATCATTTCATAAACAAATAATGGCATGGATGAGCCTTTTCTCAAACGGAAATGACATAGATAAGCCAAACTTGTAATTAATGGCATTTTTTTCAAAATTCAATGGTATATTTGAGGTTTTTCCCTTTGTTTAAAAATTTGCAATGATTAGTTTTCACATGATGTCTTGTTGTTTAGATCCCAACATGTATAACTTACAAAGTAAATAATGTTATAGAGATAAATATTTAAAACTAAAATAGAGAAATGAACATAATATGTATACTGTTGTGGGTTCAACTCCACAAGGCATGTTTGTGATAAATAAAAAGATTGATAAGTAACAAGTATTCATTGCTTGTTCAACTAGAAACTCATATCATTCAGCTTCAGAACGAAATGCAGAAGCTGTGAAATATAGTTCACTGATAACTGTCACTCATTGAGGCTTAAGTAGCTGAGACTGATATTGCCTAGAGCCCAAATTGGGAAGATGTTCCTATATGCAGAATACGATATCATGCAATTCTTGTTGAACACCCCGCTTATCTCCTGCATGCAAAATTCAACATTATCAGTAAATATATATGGAAAACTCAATCTCAGTAAGAGTGATATATCTTCTCAGAAGATAAAGTCGGAGTCTTCTTTAGACAAATACACGGTTTAATTAGATCATGGCTACTAGGTTTGTCCTAACCTGTACTCTAGCTCCGCCCACGTGTTCCTTCCCACACAAAAACAATGAAAAAGGTACATTGTAACTTTCTGATAAACTTGTGAAACATCTCCAAAGGAACACTTGTATCACAATTAAAAGGCTGAAATGATCGAAATACAAAATGGGCCAACCTCCTCAATACTTCACGTACCACTTTTGAAGTTGATTTAGAAACATGTATGTTTTTAAGTTACAAATCTTAGTGTGATGTACTGCAGAATTACCTGCTGAGGAAAATCTCCATTTTCAAGCTGAGAATTTATCAATACCTTTGCTGCACGGTGTAATGGAGTTGGATCCCTCTCTCCCTGCACAACATGAAAATATAATACTCCACTTTTTAGTGGTTAATTATCACAAAACAAAAGACTTCATTGATTTTATCTAAAGCACAAAGTAATGCAGCTAATTAGAGTGTACACACATCAAGAAGTTGATAACGAGAAAGTAGAGTGCATCACTTTTCGGCCTGAAGACCCATAACTTGGTTGCAGTCTTATGAAATTTCATAATTAGACAATTTCTTGCAGTTAACATGCAGAGGCGGTTTCTGGATTTTAGCCTCTAAGGTTACTAACATTTTCTTTTCATATCTCCATGGAAAAAAAGAAAGAGAGATTAGTTTGTTACTGCTAACAATCACAGAATTTTTCCAATGGATTCCCTCAACATCACTTCGAAGTTTTCATCAATCAGTAGTCTATATTACTTCAATGAGAGATAAGTTTATTACTGCTAAGAATATAGACTTCATGATAGTTCAACTATCATGACGTCGCAGTAATAAACTAATCTTTCAAACTAATGGAAATTAGCTTTGGTTCAGAAGAAATCAGATCATAATTTATTTAATGGCTTATTGGTCCTCAAAACTCTTACAAGACAAGCTGCTTTAACCAACAGCTCCTCAGAATGAGCTATATATATTTGTGGTGGAAAATTATTTATACCTGTCCAGCTTCAATAAGAGCCAGCATAACCCATGCAGTACAAACAGTGTGAGATTTGTTACCCTTAAGATTTGTATACGCCTATAAGAGTAAAAAAATACTGAAAATTACAACGCAGAACTGAGAGGCAAAAATAACTCCAGCAATTGCAAATACTAATTTAGAGTTATGTACATTAGTTGAGATGAAATAGCCCAGACATAGTTATCAATTTGATTGTAACATTTTTCTATTCGTCTATCTAACACGATTACTAAATTAGTTGATTATATATGTCTTACATTAATGATTTCTATGATATTTCAAGTTCTAAATCAAAGAGTTTTTATCCAGCCGGAGAAAGTGAAATACAAGGTATTACACAGGGGCGGCTCAAATCCGATGGTGGCCTAAGGCCAAACTCAAACTAGAGGCCTTTAAAAAATTATAAATATTTTTATTTTAAATCTATTTTTCTAATTTTTTTTTAGATGCAAAGTTGTTAATAATTTTTGTGTAGTCAATCTCTTCTAATAATTCCTTTTCAATCGATAATATAGCCAAACCACTTAATATTTCTTGAGACATTGTCGATCTTAAATTAGATTTTATTATTTTTAATTTTTAAAAACTTCTTTCAGTTGAGGCGACTGTTACGGGAATTGTTAATATTATTCGATAAGCAATGTAAGCATTTGGAAAAGAATCAAGTCTTTTTATTTGATTGAGTATCTCAATTAAAGTATTGTCTTCTACTTTTAAGATTTCCCTTAACACTTTTAATTCAGAAAATAAGTCTAAACCGTCAATATCGGAGTGAGTATTATGTTTTAAGGAACATTCAAGATTAAGACAATATTTTTTTAAAATTCTTATCATCAAATGATCTCAATTTCTTCCCACTAAATAGAAAACCAAAAATATTTTCATATACTTCAAATTGTTCAAATCTATTTTGAAGTGAAAAGATGGCTTGGTCTTCTATGTATAAGAAGTAATCAACTCTAAATGATTCGGGCTACTGCAATATATTTTTCTCCAAATTTAAAATATAAATTATCAATAGAACAAGTAAAATTCTTAAGCTTTGAATAAGAGAGATGTAAGATTAGAATTTAGAGAAGAGAAGTGAGAATAAATAGAAGAGATGAAGGGAGGAGAATAGAATATATAAAAATAAAATTAGAAAAAAAATAACTTGTACATTAAAAAAAAAGTACACAACTTTTTATTGGAAAGTTAAAAAGTCATAGTCATAACTAGGGGTGTTCACGATTTGGTTTGGATCGGTTATTGGTCAAAACCAAAACCAAACCAACTTAATCGGTTTTAAAATTATCAAAACCAAACCAAATATAATATACATTTATCGGTTTGGTGATTATCGGTTTCGGTTTGGTTTGGTTCGGTTATTAACCATACACAAAAATAAAAGAAATAATTCATTTAAAATGTGAAAAAAGTGATAACAATCCATTCAAAACGAAAAATAGTTAGAATGA
>JAJOOH010022156.1:0-14582 GCA_029582605.1 Solanum gracilifrons | reverse complement strand
AGGCTCTAGCTTAACCTATCATTTTCCGAGTCGTTACATTATCCCCCACTTAGGAACATTCGTCCTCGAATGACACTTTCAACACTTTAAGGAGATAATGACTCCAGACTAGCAGCCGAACAATCATGACACATCAATACACATGCACAACATCATAGGAGGAAACATCAACTCCATATCAATAGGCTCAAAACACAAAAAGAAAGTAGGAACTACATCTACAAACTCATTATGCACACAACATTAACATTTCTCATTTCATTGGAGGAACTTCCTTCTCTAACTCACATCATTCTCATTGCAACATCATTAGGCACATTATGCAACTCTTTCAAGAACACATTTAAGCATGCTTAACAAGTCAAGTCATGAAGCATTTAAGCAACTCATCATAGATGCATATCAATATGAGGAACACAATCATGAAAACTCATTTTCTCAAATGAACATAAATTTCATTAAAACATGCATAACATAAGAGACCATGTAAACTCATTTTTCACATAGGACTCCAAAACATGAAACAAGCTACAAGGAACTCTTCGTCTCAAGCTTGAATAAGAATAAAATGGAAGAGATAAGGATATCAAAACTCACCACAACCTACTATTCAACATACCATCACCCACTAGTGTAACTTTCTAACGTCCTATAGCCTCTCACTCATAGATGTGTCGCGACTCACACCGATGAACAAGACACTTCTAGACATGGCTTGTGAGACATCAACGGTACAACCATTTCCAAATTCTTATGCTCTTATACCATGTTTGTCACGACCCGAGACCGCCCACTAGTCGTAACACGGTGTACTCGACCCCGAAAGGGGTCTTATACAAGCCTCATAGTCATTCATTGCATTCAATAATGAAAATAGTGCGGAGTTAAAAACATTATATTTAAAACCATACGAATCAAAACATTCAATACTCATAGAAATCTTCAAAAGACACAGCGGAAGACCAAGTCTCACATGGCCATCTTAGACAAAACTTTAACAAGATAGGGTCACAACCCTTTAAAATTGAAGACTTAACAATAGTTTCAAAATAAGAAAGAACTAGAAACAATACGAGTCCTTTTCCTCGACCTATAATGACTTACCAAGTCTTGGAGCAAAACTCTATCCAAGCACTTCAATCCTAGCTAGAATCAATCACTTGCCGGAACCTACACTTATAGTAAAAATAGGAAAATATGGGTTAGCACATTAAAATGTACTAAGTATGATGACCATGAAAAAACATGCTTTAAAAAGGGACATTTTGGTTGGAAACCATGCATTATGCCACTTTTTAGAAATACCATGTACAATAGCACAATAGGCATACAATATAAGTATAATCATCGTACAAGTAATAATACCATATTTAAACAAGATCATCATGCAAACCATTGCCTTTACCTTAGACCTTCACTTCAAGTAACCTTCATCCTATACCTTGTGCAATGCATGGATAGCGTCCCATACAACCATCCACACCAAGGCACCACATTAGGGTCACCAAAAGTGACTTACCATTCCTTCATTTTCACCTTTACCCAATATCCATACCTAAGAGACCTAACATTTCAAAAGGCATGACAAGCAAAAATAACTCATAATATAACGCAAGTATAGCATGCATATCACATTAAGCATTTAACAGTCAACATTCTTCAATTACTTCATTTAGAGGACTTTCATTAGCCATTTAGACTTAGAGAACTCACAATGACCCTATCAAAGCCTTCTCATGCAATGTATAGATAGCATCACAAACTACTACCTAAACTTTGTAGAACCTATCAAGAAACCATAATGCACATCTCACATGATGGGAACAAGCATTTAACTGACATAGACCATGCAAGCTGGACATGGAATCTGGTGTCATATAGCCCCACACCGTAAAGAGGTGTTCCACTTGCCTAAGGTAGAACGACAACATTACCTCGGATGAATCCTTAGCTTGGATGAAATACGCTGGCTAATATCCTATGTGGTCACATAGTTATGGGATAGGAAGATGTTTCTTAGAACACTAACCTAACATTGGGAGATTTTCCATCTAACCATATATGCTCGGTGCTTAGCCTACATTCCCATAGATTATTTCATTAACATTACATTAGTGTATTAGGGAAGAGTGCCCTAAGCCTATCAACCCATAATACATCAGTACCCAAGGAAGGAATGCTATAAGCCTACCGATCCATGGTACATTCAAAGATAGCTCTAGGGTCCTCATGAAAAGAATGCCATAAGCCTATCAAATCATGGTCCCTCATTACATGCTTATACTCATTAAAGGAATGTCACTAGCCTATCATTCATGATACATTGATTCATTAAGAAAGGAATACCACTAGCTTATCGATTCCAGTGTCTTCATTACATTAAATCATTTATGAAGAGATTGGCTAAAGCCTATCAATTCATAGCCATCAAGTCAAGACACATTCATAACTCATATATGAAAGGAATACCATAGCCTATCGATTCATATTCATCAAGTCAAGACACATTCATCACTCATATATGAAACGAATGCCATAGCCTATCGATTCATATTCATCAAGTAACAACACAATCATCACTCATATAAGAAAGGAATGCCATAGCCTATCGATTCATTTTCATCAAGTCAAGACACATTCATTCTACAAGAAAAGGAAGCACGAGCCTACCAATTCTAGATTCAACATTCACATTATAGAAACTCTTCACATTCCAATAGTATCATACATTAGTGTCAAGTAGAGTAATAGCCTTTCAATTCCAACACAAATACTTTGAATACAAGATCATCATTCTATCATTGAATCACGTGTAAATCCTTCACATTACACAACATCATGATAATACTTCAATTCATCACATTATTCCTTCAAGTCCATGATCACAATGTGCAAAGTATGTAAACACCTCCACCTTTCAAGTGGATCAACAATTCACGCACAATTCTACATTAGCATGAAATTATGTCAAACTTTCCCTTTCAAGGCCATGATAACCAATCCTCAATTCACCAACAATTCACCATAATTAGACATAGATAATGATACAAATCAATAATCTAAATCAATCTACACATAAATCCATCATTATTCATTCATAATCAACAAACCCACTTCATAAGGCCAAATTTAGGAATTTAGAGAAAGCATGGGTTCATAGAGTAAAGTCATCTTAAATCATCAATTAAACATCAATATAATCATAATATGACATTAGTAAACCTTTAAAATCGTTTAATAGTAGAACCCATGAGATTGAGTAAAACCCCTTGAAATTTCATGAACTTGAAAACTAATTTGGAATTGACTCTAGGGTGAAAACTAACCCTAGAAGAAGGATCACCATGCCTTTTTCTAATATTTCCCCTAGAAATTTGATGAAGAAATCTTTAAATCCAAAACCAATCTCCCACTACTTCTTCTTCCTTGAGTTCGAGAGAGAAATATTGAGAGAGAAGAACTTTGGGGTTTTGATTTGTGTCTTAGATAAATAAGGAGTAATGAAATGTTTTAAGACTTACAAATATTTATATTTATGATATAAACCATTTAAAATCAACCCCACATATTAAAATATTAAAACAAAATTACTTAAAAACCCTTAATTTGGGCAGCCCCGTCAGGGACCAAGGGCACTTTGATGGTCCGTGAAGGAGGACCACGGCCCGTGGTCCTCTAGGCAGTAGCTCCATTTTGTGGCCAAGCCTCCACCAGGCCAAGTAACCTTCATGGCCACTTCTATGGGCCGTGGTCAAAACCACTGGACGTGAAGTGGTCCCTGGAACTTGGACAATAGCTTGGCCAAGTTTCCTTGCTTGCCATGTCACCAAGTGACCTTCACGGCCACTTCTACGGACCGTGGTCAATATCACTGACCGTGAATTGGTCCGTAGTCATGAGCCAGTGCTTGGCCAAGGTTGGGCAGCTTTGGCCTTTGGCTTAGGCCTTGCTCTCATGGCTTGGCACAAGCCCTTGCAACCCTCAACCAACATTAAAAGGGGTCTTTTATATACGGTGTCTAACACGTGCCTTGACGTTGACTCCTAAACCAAAGCTTGGGACAATATTACACCATATCAAACCCCTCACCAAACTCAAACACACACAAATTAGGCTCTAGCTTAACTTATCATTTTCTGAGTCGTTACAATGTCCCCCTAGATTGCCCTTTATTTCTTTATATTGTGAGTTGTTGTTCAATAACTTTGGTGATATGCCTGAGCTCGCCGAGTTCACTCGTTGACGCGTTGAAAGTGCTTCTCGATCGCCCTTTTGCGTCCTTTTAAAATGCACTTTAACTTTCGGTGAGATGTTTTTAGTTCACCGATTGGTATCGGCGATTCGCTGAATGGCCTTGGTTATTGCCGACCTGCTTTGAATTTTTGAAATTTTTGTTCTGGAATTTCGGAGAGCCCGACCTGGATCGCCAAAGTGGTTCGGCGATACCCTGACCGGTTCAGCGAGGCTTCCTGCAATTATTTTTCTGGAATTTTTCTAATTGTTTCTACATTGTTTTGCAGGAATGTCTAGACCCAAAGACGTCGGTAAAGACATGCCGCCCTAAAAGCGGGTACGTGGACTGATTATTAATGAAAAAGTAGTTACTTCCCGGGAAAAGGAAACAAAGCTACCTCCAAAGGGAGGTAAAGGTAAGGTCAAGGTGCCTGTAGTTGTGCCACCTGAGGAGGCAAGTTCAGATAGTGAGGGGGTCTACGAGACACACCTCATCACATCTGGCAGTGAGAGGGACTCACATAATTCTCACACTTCCATCTCTGAGCCTGAGGATGACCAGTTATTACAGGCCCGAAGCGCAGAGATTCCCTCCAAGGCAATGAATGATCCGTCTAGGATCTCGGTGCCTTCGGCTCCTACCCCTCCATCTTCAGCTCCAGTGCCTCCTCCTGAACAGATAGTGGTCCCATTACCACCTGTTCAGGGTCCTCCTCCCCGGTCACTCAACCGGTTAAAGGCTGAGGGTATGAGAACAATTCTAGAGGAGAAGAGATGGTCCACAGACGGTATGGTGGACATGTGTCACGACCCAAGGGTACACCCTAGGTGTAACATGGCGTACTTGACCCTGAAAGGGTCTCATACAAGCCCTAGCATATCATAACATAAGATAATAGAAAGTGCGGGAATTTTAAAATTGTTTATCCATACAATCGAAAACATTTTCATAAAGCAAGCGAAAGTGTTTACTACACTTTTGTCTCAAACCATCTATTAAACTCTTGAATAAAACTCTTGGACGCAGCCCATACAAAATTCTAAAACATAATGAAATAAAATAATAGAAATAATGGGTTTGTCTTCGAAAATATGAGGACTCACTGATGAGTCCACAAATTGAACTCATTTAGGGCTTTATTTTAATGGAAATAGTGTCCTTGAATACTTGTTTTATCTCAATACCTGATTAAAATGCTGAAGTTTCAGGTATTTGAAGTTTTAGTGGAAGCATGGATACTTAGGCGCAAAATGGAGCAAATAGGGCTGAAAAAAACAACAAATAGAATCTTGCAGATTGCCAAATTTAACTTGGCGAGTAGCCGAAACAATATGAACCGCTCTTCGTTCCAGTACGCGAAGCCTTGAAGGAAGTGGATCAAAAGGCGAGGAAAGGAGCAGTCGGCAAGTCGCCGATCAGTTCCGCAAAGCAGTACTGCCCAATGATCCAAAATGTGAGGATGCAAAAGGCAAGACACTAAAGGCGATGAGCTGACCAAAAGGCGGATCGCCGAGTTCATCGGCGATCTCGACTAATATCGCCGAACAATCCACCGTAGCATAATCTGTGAAAACTATAAATACTATTTAGAATTGTGGATATATAGAGATATTGAGTGTGGAACACTTATTATTATTATTTCACTCTAGAACAGATTCTAGCTGATATTTTTTCTCTCAAGTTTGGAGAGGGTTTTGTGGAGACTTGAAGAAAGGAGTTCTTCTTCCCCAAGTTGGAAGTGGGTCTTCTCTATTCATTTTCCTTTGCTTAATTCAAGGCTTAATTTCTTATACCCAGTTGATTTCATTAACATGTTAGGTATAATTTCTTATTTCTTGATGTGTGGCTAAAAAACCCCCATTCTTGGGGTGTGACTTAGCAAATATGGGTTTGTAGTTGCAAATACAAAGCCACCTATGTGTTTTCGGCTTGCCCAAGAAGGAGGTCGCAAAACCAAAACCACTAGAATGATCGATTAATGAGTGGGTCGACGCGAGAGAGTGAGTGGGGTAAGCCGTAGGCTGGTCTTCATGCGGCAAAAGGGTGTCCGAGAGGAACACATTTGAAATGGGGTAAGTTGCTCGAGAGGGAACTTATTTCCATTTAAAGCTTAGCCTAGTCACTATTATTTTGCAAATCTCCGATCGAAAGCTTGTACCCAACAATTTATCTCAACTTGTATTGCGGTCACATCCCAAGAACCTTTCCCCATACTTGATTTTCTTGTTTATTTTGCTGTTTTAGCACTTGTTACAAAACCCCCTTTGATATTTGACACTTTGGTGTCACCCCCTTTAATTTACAATGTCTTTTATCGCAAATGTCTTTAACTACGACTAACTTGAATGAAATTCTAATTGGTTATTAATTCTCAAAACCGCTCCCTTGGGACACGACCCCAACCCTCGGTTGGGTTACTATATTATTGACGATCGTAGGCACTCATATCGTAGGATAGTGTCGTTGGTCACGATAAGCATCACTCACCAAATGTTCAACTCTTCTTGCTCCTTAGAAACCTAGCCCCCAAAGGAACTCAATCTCCCAAACCCTACAATTGATTAGAATGTAGGCAAAGTATGTGTTAGTACAAAATGTACCAAATATGATAGCTAGCACAACATCATAAGAGCATATCAAAATGGTTAGTCAACATAGGACATAAGCAATAGAGATAATAACATAGTCATAGAATAATCTCCAACATAAGCATCATATAATCATAAGTCAACATAAGACATAGTTAATGAGCATAGGTGATAAATCATGTTCATGGCATAGTCTTTACTTAGACCTTCATACTATCATTCTTCAACCCTTAGTCTTTCATAGCATAAGAGAACTACTTCACAAGCCACCTCAAAGCATACTTGTGCAATGCATGAACGACATCCCATAATACACTAAGTACCCCTTTTTGGTCATTCTTGGCATAGTCCACATTCATAGTCAAGACTTAGGTTTTCATATCATAAGAGCAGTATACTCCTAAGTAACGTTAAAGAACACTTGTGCAATGCATGAAAGGAATCCCAATTACCATTCACACTAAGCATAACCTTGAAGTCAACATAGTCATACTCACCCTCCTTTGGTCTCATTCTTTAGCTTACTACATATAGACAAGGGAACTAGCATCCTTAGTCAATAATATCATGGAAGACAACTATAGCAACAATCCATCAAAACATACTTCATACTAAAGAACACTTTCTTGGGTAACATTATGTCACAACCTGGAATTACCCCCTAGAAGCGACACAACATACTTGATCCCGAAGGGGTCGCATACAAACCTCTAGCATCATCATAACATAAGACATATAAATAATGTGGAAATAATTAAAACTTTTACAATCGAAGTCAAACTTTATTTTCATAAGAAAGTCATAAGAATCTAGACATTGTCTCATTTACCATCTAAAACATAGGAATACAAAGTTTGGGACTTAGCCCTTTACATCAATAAAAGTCTCAATATAAGAGAAGTACAATTTGAAATAAGAAATGGAAATCCGTCCTCGAACTTGAGGACTCACCACAACTTGGGGATAAGCAATCCAAGTCTTCTTCAAGAGAGGAGAGTGTATGTCACCTAGCCGGAACCTACACTGATCAAAATGTAGAGGAAGAATGGGTTAGCACAAAATTGTACAAAGTATGGAAACATGCATAAAATCCTTAAAATATGATAAAAAGGACATTTTAGTTGAAAGGAATGCATTTATCAAGTTTGGAAACCAACATGCATTTTCAATGTCAAAGACAAGCCATAATCACATTTATATTCCCAACGTAGTAATATCAACACCTTAGCAACCCCTAAGGAACACTTGTGCAATGTATGATTGGCATCCCATAATACCAACCATACCAAGTACTCCTTTAAAGATACCTTGGTCATATATATCATCTTTAGAGCTTATCATAATCAATAGTCATAAATAAGGAACTAGTCATGTACATTACTTAAACAAAAGGAAAGTCATTCATAGCAACTATCCATTCAACATACATGCATACATTCAAGTCTCATCATAACATAAATGAACCATCCCATAACATCCTACTAAGTCTACTTGTGCAATGTGGAAGTGAAGTCCCATACTGATATTTGTGTAATCAAGACACAACATCCAATGCAAATGTCTACGATCGTACAATAGTAAAGTAACCCAACCAAGGGTTGGGGTCGACTCCCAAGGGAGTGGGCTTGAGAATTGATAGAAAAAAATAATTAAGTTCTAATTAATCATAGCTAAAAACATTGTCAAATCCAAACATACTAAATCTAAGGGGTGAAACAAATGTGTCACTTAACAATGGGGGTTTGTAACAACTAAGCAAAAATCAGCGAAAATGCAAATAGTACTAATCAAAGAGATGAGATTCTTCGGATGTGATAGGAATACGGGTTAAACTAGATCATTGGGTACATGCTTTTGATAATAAATTCGTTGAATATTTGTAACTAGGCTAGACCGTAGTACGGGTAAATTCTCTCTCGAGCAACTTACCCCGAATCAACTCGGTTTCTCTCGAACACCGAGTTGCCGCATGAAGAACAGCCTCCGCCTTAGCCCACTCACTCTTTCGAGCTGAGTGTGTGGGAGAAGGACTAGGGTTCACTCTCTCGAGCTAAACCTCATGTCGACCCAATCCCACCGACATCAATTTAGTAGTCTTAGTTTTACGACCTTTCTTTCGAGCAAGCCGAAAACACAAAGGTGAAATCGTATTTGCAACTACAATTTCATTAAGTTCCACAAGAACTACTAAATGAAATCACATTTAAACAAAAAATAAACCATCAACAAGCAAGACCCAACAGATAATCTAATTCATATTCACAAAATCACACCCCAAGAATTGGGGATTTAGCTAGACATGTATAAGAGATACAAATTTATACTAATATGAGTTTGTATTCAAATGGGTGTGAAGATTTAAGTCTCAAAACAAGTCAAGAGTGAAGAATCCACAAGACCCAAGTCCAAAATCTTGGAGTTGAAACCCTTTGAACCTTCAAGATCTTCAAAACCCTCTCCAAACTTAGAACTAAAAAATAGAAGCAAAGTTTGAAAAATTACTATTCAAAGCTAAAATTCAATCCTAGAATAATAATTCTCAATGAGTATTTATAGTTTTCAAAAATTTGTGCTGCGAAGGAACACTCGGCGATGTTAGTCGAAATCGCTAATCAACTCGGCGATCCGCCCTTTGGTCTAGTTCATCGCCTCTTGCATTAGCCTTCAGCATCATTGTATTTTGGATCATTAGGCGACATAATACTGCTTCGTGGAACTGCTCAGCAACATGCCGACTTCTCCTTTCCACCGCCGATTTGATCCTTTCCTTCAGAGCTCCGCACACTGGAACAAAAGGCGAGGATAATACCTTTTGGCGATTCGCCGAACGGGTTTGGCGATTCTCAGATCTTCATTTCTTCGTTCTTTCAGCTGCTTTTGTTCCTTTTTGCTAAGTAGTTTCCATGCTTTCCCTCAAACTCCAAATACCTAAAAAATTAAGGGTTTTCATCAGATAGTGAGACAAAATATGCATTTGAGAACACTAATTCTATCAAAATATTGCCCTAAATGAGTCCAAATCGTGGACTCATCAACCCCTCCAGCTTAAACTTTTGCTTGTCCTTATGAAAACTGAAGTTCAGTCGTTCAACAAGGATGTCTCGAATAGTGCTACACAAGACTCAATTTACTCACGCAAAGATCAATTTGTGTACCCAAAGATTCAAGTTGTGACACACCATTCTCAAATATTCTCAAGCTCGCAATACTTGCTTCAAATACAAGTTCGAGCTCAACAAAAGTATTTGAACGCCCTCACAGAAAGGATGATTCCATACTCACCCACAAAGGTTTAATCATTTAAAGTTCCGAAATCAAATGCAACGCTCACTTTCACCAGGAAGAACACAATGCATGCTTTCACCCATAGGTTTGCCCGTATTTTTGAATAAACATTTGTTTCGGCTTACTCAAGATCAAAAAGATCTTTTCAAGGCTTGTAATGGGGCAGAGTGCAAAGTTATGGTCATTTAGGCTCAGTGACTTTCATCCTCATGAAATGTGGTGCTCACAACACTTCCTTTCCTTTTCCTTCTTCATTCTCTTTAGTGCTCAAAAGTCATCATATTATTCTCTTTCCATGGATTGTTTGGGAACCCCATTTCTTTTGTACTTTATTCCACAACTTTCTTTTTCTTTCTCTTTTCTCTCTATTTTTTTGTATGGAGAGGTTCCATTTTTCTCAAAACCATGGGTAAGAGGGACTTTCTTGCACTTCTTGATTTGCCTTCTCTTTTCACCACACCCCCAATTTAAGCTTTTGGCCTAAGTTGGCTATTCAAACTAACCACAACTTCATGAGGGTTATGGGTAATGGATAAAGAAAGGTCTCATTTTCATGAAGTTTCTTCCAAAGAAGAGTAAGACTCAAGGGATGTTCAAAAGAGGTTCACACATGCTCACAAGGTAGGCCACAAAGAGGTATTTGTCAAATTAGCTCACACTCTTCGAAGTAGCCTAAGATCATATCAAGAGATAGTCTTACTTAGTCGATAGGACCAACGGGGCCAATTCTAGGTGTATTCATGAATGATTCACAGTAAACTAATCACACAAGGCATCGACACTAGAGTCAAACAAGATTCCACACTTTCACTAGTGTGCAACGGTCATCACAAGAGAATCAATCTGATACATGGCTAATCACAACGAGATGCAAAGAGTTCACATATTATCTATGCAACTTCATTTTGCCTCATAGTAGCTACACATTCATGTTCGTTCGATTAAGAGCACTATTCAAGTCATCGGTATTGATCGGAACCAAACCTCAAAATTTGCGAAAGAACATCCACATTCACACGTGAGAGGTGGCAAAATCTTTCGGAAGGGTTAAAATCATTTTACAATTTAAAACACGGAGCCACAAGCTTAAACATCCACAAAAATAAGATTAACACAACATTATAGCTCACAACTCAAATACTCAAACAAATCACGATTCACAAATAGCACACAAAGGTTGGCCTCACCCCACCACAAACAAAAATATTTGTCCTCAAATGCAAATAATACAGAATTCGAAAGGTAAAATAAAGAAAGACAAAGAGGGAGGTAAAGAGGGGATCTTTTCTAAGTAGTTGCTCCATCTGTCTGGGCATCAGTGCCCGGAGTGTTGTCATTCTGACTCTGGTTTTCATTGCCTACGTTTGCCTCAGTTGCTGCAGCGATATTAGCCTTAGCCATATTGTCCAAATTGTGAGCTGCTCCAAAGGAATGCATCACGTTAATGAACCCTCGAGCCCACGAAGGGACATTAGGGTCAATGGGAATCCTCCTACTGGAACTGGCTTTCTTTTTCTCGCTCCTTACTTAGGGGTGATCTGTCGTCCCTGCATATCTGCTGGAGTTTTATGCCTTTATATGTCGAGGTGGCATATTTCTTCTTGCAACTTTTGGTCTGGCCATGTCTGCAAACCCTTGAGATAAAGTTAGAAAATATTCAACAAGTAAACCGAAGACCATCAGCTGCAGGCAGACTTAGCAGTCCATTCGGCGAGTCGCCGAATACTTTCGGCGAACAAAGGGGTGTTCGCTGAAAGTTACAGTGCAGAAGGGGTCAGGGGTACAATCAAAGGGCGAACAAGAAGACTTTCAGTGAGTCACCGAATGCTTTTGGCGACTCATGCTTCTCATCGAAAGGTACATAAGCCACAACACATAAAGCATGATATCAAAGGCGAGGTAGGGCAACTAGGCGAACCGCTGAGTGGTTCGACGAGCTCGTCTCAGCTCACCGAAATGATTCGTCATTCCTATTATCAACCCAACTTCTTCAAATCAGCCCCGCAACCCCCAAAAATGCAATTTAAGCTCCTACAGCACAAATCTGACTAAGACCCATAACATAAAAGCACTCCCTATTGCAAATTAATTTAACTTAACGCACTAGAAAGTGGGATTTCACCATTCAAGCAAGAGTTATAAATTAGGAATAGGCAATTAAGCAATCCGAACCAATCAGAGAAGCCCAGCAGAATTCAACAAGATTAAAAGATTGCAAATGAGTACAATTTTGACAAAATGAATGCGGGGTTTGAAGTACCAACCTTTTATGCCGATCAAATGGATGTTGAGATGCTAGGAAGCAATGTAATCCAACTCATAGCACAATTTGATGCTAAAAATACTCCAAAAATGCAAAAACTGTAAAACTAGAGTGCAGGTGTGAGTTTGGGAAGATGAAAAAGTGAGGGAAAGGGAATGAGTTTGAAACTTTTAAACTTTTGGCTTGAAAAACCGTCCAGTTTTCTCCCATTCGGTGACATTAGTCCCAATTGCCGAACTATTCAGGTAACGCCAAGTAGTCATTTGCCTCACCAAATTTTACAGAACTTCCATGTATTGTGAGAGTCTAAACGGCGGTCTCCGTCGAGATCACCGACATGATTGGCGATTCGCCTATAATTTCCTGAGATCACCGAGTTTTATAGACTCCAATGTAAATTGGTCTTGATTCTAACAGCGGTCTGGTTCGGAGTCGCCGAACCCTTCGGCGATTCGCAGAATGGACCTATAACTCGCCAATCTGCATGTTTCGTTCACTCTCCACACTTTCATCTTCACAATCAACACACCATTATTTATCAAAGAAAAATAAAGCAATAAATGGTTTTGGGTTGCCTCCCAAACATCGCCTTAGTTAATGTTGTGACATGACGCAAGTCCACCTTTAAACCTCATTTTTGGGGTTGACCATAGTGTCACTACGTAAACACCCTTTCTATCTCGGATTTAGGTGAGACAACATCTGACTCATTTAGGTCTCCATCTGCTTAATTGATACTGAATAGGAGGTAACGGTTTGGCTAAGGGTCGACACATCCTCTTTCATCTCTTTCAAGATCTTGTCTGAACCTTCAACTTTATTGAGGATACGAGAAAGCATATCCTCAGACCTATCACTCTCCGAATCCTTTGGCTTTTGGCGCTCGTGGGGAGGCACAAACCTCTCCTTCTCCCCATCGTTCCAATTAGGATTTCGTTATTTCCATTCACAATCCTTCCATCCTTCATCTCTAGCCCAACCTTGGTTACCACCCTGCCTTGGGTAGTTTGAACGACAACCACGGCCTTGGTTGCACACTCGACCCCCACAGCATTGACACCATGGGCACCATCCCCCATGACATTTTTAGATAAAATATCAAGTTGTGTCATGATCTTGGCCATGTTTTGGTCTCTCTCATTATCTTTTTCCATATGCTCCTTGGATAGCTTGAATGTGAGAGGGGAGACTTGGTCTTCATGAGTGTACCATGTCCTATTGATGGTCGTCATGCCATCTAAGAGTTGGGCTGCTACTGTATACAGTTGTTGCATCAGGCCTCTAGGTGAAAGTTGATCATCGACACCTTTATTTACCAAATCCAGGCTTCGATAAAAGTACTGTAGAAAGATATTGTCGGGCAGACCATGAGTCGGGCATTGTAGCACTAACTTTTTTAAATTGCAGCTAATTCTCATAGATTGGCTCGCCCTCCAAACGCTTACAGCTTTGGATACTGTCCCGAAGAGTCATCATCTTCGAAGGAGGGAAAAATCGCACATTAAATGCGGTTACCAATTACTCCCAAGAAGTGATGGATTTGTGAGGTAACTCCTCCAGCAACTTGCATGCCTCTCCCATCAACGAGAAAGGGAATAGCCTTAACCAAACTGACTCCTGAGAGATATTTTTGAAAGAGAATGGTTCGCACATATCCACGAAGTTTCGAAGATGTTCCTGAGGATCCTCATGAGCCAATCCACTGAAAAGTCCCTTTAGTTGCAGGAGTTGCAACATAGTGCTCGTTATGTGAAACACTGCATTCCCCTCGGCTGAAGGTAAACGGATGGCCCCAATACCTCCCATGAGACGGGGGTCATTAATATTGGGATCTTGGAAATCGTTGAGATTTCCAATGTCGTCTTGGTGGCCCACCTAGTTGCCGTTGCTGCCATTAAGACTAATGCTTTCTATTTTCAACACAAAAAATAGAAACAAAACTGAAAATTAAGTAAGTAAACTACAACTAAGAAGAACAAATTTTTTACTAAACTAATAATTCTCAAGTAACACCACTCCCTGGCAGCGATGCCATTTTGATGTTTGCGTAATTAAGACACAACTTTCAATGCAAGTGCCTACGATCGTACAATAGTAAAGTAACCCAACCAAGGGTTGGGGTCGAGTCCCAAGAGAGTGGGCATGAGAATTAATAGAAAAATAAAATTAAGTTATAATTAGACATAGCTAAAAACATTGTCGAATACAAACA
>JAJOOH010022154.1:0-11793 GCA_029582605.1 Solanum gracilifrons | reverse complement strand
CTCCATCAGCTAGCTGGTTTGGGGTTATATTATAAAACTCCAATGATACTAGAGTCACAGTCCAGGACTGGGTAATATCATCTCTATTTGTGGAGGTGAAGGCTTGACAAAGTGACGATCCTAGCTTAGATCAGCTCAGAGGCAAGGCTTAGCAGCAAAATAAAAAAAAAATAATTCACCTTTGATAGAGAAGGAGAGACAGTTTTTAGATTTAGAGATCAGTTATATGTTCTGAATGCCACATGGCTTCTACTGAAAAATATGGGACATGCGAACCATTCTCGCTTCTATGTTCACATAGGAACCTTGAAAATGTGTCATGGTAGTAAGGAGATATGTTGTCAGTAGGGAGAGGTAGAGTATCAGAAGCTTAGTTTGCTAACTCAGGAGATAGTTATTCCATTGTGGAAGTGGACAGAGATAAATGTGAATTTTGTCACATGTTTTCCGCATTCGCGAGGGAAGATCAAATTCCATTTGGGTGATTATTCACAGGTTGACGAAATCAGCCCATTTCTATCTAGTCAGGATTACCTTCTGGTGGAATATGTTGGGATGTACATTAGAGAGTTATTTATACTCAATTATGTCTCATTATAGATTACTTCAAATAGATGGACACAATTTATAGCACAACACAGAGATCCTTGTTGAAGGGTTTGGGGACTCAAGTTAATCTTAGTACGAATTTTCATCTTCAGATTGATGGCCAAGCGGAACATATAATCTAAATGCTCAAGGACAACTTATGGATATGTGTTCTAGACTTTCGTGGAAACTGGCATGATCACATGTTACTGGTTGAGTTTTCTTATAATAACAACTTCCAAGCAAGTATTCAAATAGCTATTTATGACGCACTATAGGGAAGAAGTGCAGGTCACCAATTTATTGGTTCAAGATCAGGGAAGTAGAGTTTCTAGGTTATGATCTAATCTAACAAGTTATGGAGAAGGTAAAGCTTATTAGAGATCGATTGTAGATATCATAGAGTAGTCAGAACTCTTATGCAAATGTTTGACAACGAGACTTAGAGTTTAATGTAGAAGATTGGGTTTTTTTCAAACTATGGCCTATGAAGGGTATCATGCGATTAGTCAAGAAAGGAAAGATGAGTTAAAGAAATGTAGGGCCATATAATATTATTTGGAGGATTGGTAGGGTGGCTTACGAGCTTGATTTCCCTTAAGAATTTAAAGAAGTTCATCCAGTGTTCCATGTATCTAGTTTATAGAAGTGCATCGAAAATGCTTTTAATTATCCCAGTTGAGGATATTCTTGTCTATACAGACTTGTTTTATGCTAAGGTGTTAGTGGCTATTTTTGTTTGGCAGGCAAGAAAGATTTGGACTAAAGAAGTAGTTTCTATGAAAATGTTATGGTGGAATAACAATGTTGAGGAAATAACTTGAGAAGCCGAGGAGGAAATAGGAAAGAATTACCCCCAACTATTGACGACTTAAGTTGAGTTGTTTTTCAATAATTGATAATTATTCGTGTACACAAACTTCATTGGATTTTAAATACCAAAAAATGTAGTTTATATGGCTGGTCACGAGCTAGATATACGGAGCCTTATAAGTGATTTTTTAGAACTGGATTTAAGATTTGCGAACGTAAAGAACATAGCCTTTCAAACAGCACAATAGAAGCAAGGAATACAACCAAGAGATTGGTCGAATCCATTAGCAGACGAATGTTCTTAAGGAGGGGTGAATGTGAGACCCCATGGTTCTTTCGCATAATATGTGTATCATTGAATGAGTGTATGAGGCTTATATGATTTGGTGTATCATTTCAGGAGAATAAGGTTGCAAAGGGGAGGTAAAAAAAAATCAAAGAATTAGACTAACGTTATGGGTCAAGGATACCCTTAAACAAGTTCGAGTTAAAGAATGTCTATTCTAACACCTCGCCAGTTCAGAACGCTTAAGTTAACCGGTACCTTTGGGGATAAGACAAAGAGTGTCTTATATGCTAATAAGGATGTTTTATAAGGTGATATAGTCTTCCAATGATCGCAATTTAAGTTTTGAAGTCAAGCAAGTTGACAAATAAAAACTTGGCAAAAGTTAGAGTAAGTTTCTTTGATAAATTTTCTGAAACTAGGGTTAAATTTCTCAGAGCTTTTCTCCGAATATATCAAGCTTTAGAAGAACCCCAATATATGAAATCGAAGGTCTGTGAGTCTAATTTCCAACGCACTAAATCATTTGTCCATACGACTTCAGAATTTAGATATATTCAAAATTTAGTGAGACTGCAGAAGCAGGCACGTGAAGGGGGGCCCCAAGCCCATATGCCGGTTTAGCTTTATAAGATCAGATTTCCCTTCGTTTTATCTCATTATTTTCGACCAAAATAAGAATAAAATAGTCCTAAATCCTCTCATAATGTTCCCCTATCATCCAAGAAAAGATTTACAAGATTTCAGCATGGTTTCACCCTCGGAATGTTCATAAGAGATTGTGTTATTTCTTTACTCCTCGTTGGTTGTGATTTGAAGGATTCTTCATGGTGAAGGAGTCTTGTTTTTTATATGGTTTTGCCCCTGTTTGGAGGTAATAATTTTCGCCTTTCATTTTATTGAGTGATTTCAAGTTATAGCTATGCTATATAAACAAGAACACGAATAGACGACTGGAAAAATTGTATTTGGAAAGTTACGTGATGTTGGGCTGTTTTGAAGTTTTTTTGATATTGTTGTTGCTGGAATTTTTTTGGAAATGCTTTGTATGTGTGTGGTTCTTGTTGATATGAGTCTGGAAGAAAATAATTATAGATGGATATTTAATTGAAACATAAATTAGTGTAACGTTGGTTCTATTATTGCATTGCAATTTTCTAATTGTTTCTTCTTGGTTCAGCGTCTTGCATTTAAGGAGACTGTTTGTTATTGAGAAGACATGTCATTTTACTGCAAGCTCCATCAAGTTTAAGTTTAGATTTTGTCCTTTTAAACTCTTATTGCATATGAAGAGAAAGACATGACTCCAAATGTAATTATTGGACGAACGTATATGATGATGATTGGAATCGGCGAGTTCAGGTTATTATGGTTATATTGAACAATTGTAGGACTGTATTATACATATTTGTTTTTATGGATTTATGGTTTGAAGACTCGTGGTTAGGATTTGGTTATGTTTATTTTTGGTTGTAAAAGAGGGGTGTGGCGATAGGCCGAGTTTTAATTGTTGTGCAGGCATACTCTATTTGATGTTGACTATTGCTTAGGCCTCCACTTGTTAATAATTTCTGCAAAAATATATGTTATGTCATTAATTTGAGGTTGTAATTTGGAGAAGAGAAGGTAATGAAGCATACATATAAAAATGGTCTGGCGAGCTAATCATTTTGCTAGTGAGCTCTAAATTGCTACTTTGACCCTGATGAGTTAATATTCTGCCTGTAATGATTGTGTGACATGATTTTCTGTAGACTACATACTGTAAGGAAGGGGGTACAATCCATATTGATACAACAAGACCCAAAATCGAGGTATGTTAAGGCTAAGCATTGTACTTCCTTTGAGCACGAATTTTGGAATCCTAAATCGTCAAATATTATTTTACTACTCTATTACTAGAAAGACCATTGGTGAAAGGCATTGGTATTGCAGCTGGTGCATTTTTGTGACTCCATTATGTTGCTATTCCACTTGTTCGGTTAGATACGGTATTTGGTGTCCTTATGTCATATTTGTTGATTCTTTTGACTATAGGTCCGTGTGTACATATTCTTACTCTTCTTTAGTTGTAGTAACTTAAAAAGATTAGAGATGAACAATATGAATTTGAAATCAGCCCTCCTTCCTCGCTAATTTATATTTTTGAAAACATTAAAATAAAACATCGATCTCCAAAACTCTTAAATATAAATCGTAGGTTTAAACTACTAAAGTATGGGTCATTTTCTGAAATGCTTTCTTTTACAAACCACTAAGGAAACATATATAGATACTAAGTGAAGAACTTTAAGCTCATTATAAACATCCTCAAGTTTAAGTTGCCTTTCTAAATCCAAGTTAAGTGTTCCAGTTTAATCTACAAATATATAAGTTTCACGACATATTTACATTTGATACGAAAGTGATTACGAGATTATGAGGACAAGAGTATCAATGAGCCAAGATTTGCAACATGATTCTGGTAACAAATGCATTACAGATCCATAATATTACATGCTATATATTCTACTTTCGAGCTATAATAAGAAGGTATGGGGCCTATTGCCTATATTTATACGTATGAAACACGGATGGCCACAAGTTGGCGAATATGATCCCGGTTCGCTACCGGAAGGCAACACCATTGCTAGCACTTGGTTTGGTATGACATTCATTTGCATATATATATATATATATTCAAGACATACGATTATGTGAGAAATACCATGTATATTTAATTTATATAAGGTTTCATGTTAGCCATGTAGGCTACCAGAGTTTATGTTTGAGGTGGTATCTTTATTCCCCTTTTTACAGTAACTTTTATTATTTTATTTTCTAGATTACATACCAGTACATTTTTATTCGTATTGACGTCCCGTTGCCTGGGGATGTATTTTTGTTTCTTGCGTACAGGTGTAGGTAGGTATTCTGATTGACCCCTCTGCTAGGATTCGGGGTTCAGCTGTGAGTTGGATAACTCCACATCTTCCTGGAGCTTTCATAGGATGTTACTTTTAGTTTATAGTTTGGGTATAATCGGATCCTTGTACTGACCAGTGCTTCTGTCACTCATAGAGACTATTGTGGACACAATATTCTAGGTTTGTTTCTACAGCTTCCAATTTTCATCCACATAGGGTTGGCATGTATAGATATGTATGTATGTGTGTATATCTTCATGGTAGCCTTGTCGGCTAGCTAGTACCTTATTATCTTTGGCTTATCTACCTTCGTCTATATGACTTACCGATATTCAGGTTATGACCTTAAGGGTCCAGTCATAGTATTTTAGATGTTATGAAGCCCGACCTTCTAAGCCCTAAGTTGAGTTAGTTGGTATGTTTATATGGCTAACTTGATTGCTTAAGGTGTCTAGTGCTAGTCACGTCTTCTCTGGTTTAGGGCGTGACAAAAAACTTCTCAAAATGACTCGAAAGAACTCTCAAGACTTTACTCCTACCTCTACCTTGAATTTGAATAATCAATTCAAGGGTTATGATTCATGTTATGAATGATCTCTCGATATTTAGATGTAGTTTACATTAGTTAGAATCAAAAGGGAGTAAAGGTACTATTTGAAAGAACTTAGACGGAGCAAACGACGGAAAAAGGGTGGGGGGCAGGCGACCCTGGCTCACTGCTGGCATGGGGCGCTAGCCCCTAAAATTCATAGACTCATTTGTGGCACACTGCTGGTGTGCTGACCTATCCCTCCAGGCGCATTTGGGGCGCGCCGCCCCAACCACTCCCCATAACATTCCGACAAATTTTCTTATTCGAGTTTTGGCCCTAATTCTCTTAGAATCGAATGGTTTCTTTCCAAATCACATAGATTTGAATACTCAACATAAGTACAGAAAAATCTACTAAAAAAATCCCTCAAACTCCTAACATTCATCTCAAGAAATCATCAAACTCATCATTAACGATTTAAGAACGAAACTTCTAGAAAATCTTCAAGAACTCAAGTCATTCAACCTCACGAATGAAATTACGGATTTAAAATCACATGATTGGCATGTGGGTGAACGAACCCAACACCATGAGATACATACCTTAATTTGGCGAAACAAATCCTCAATTCGCAAAAATCTTGATTGTTCTTCCTTTTCTCCTATTTTCCTCTTCTTAAACTCTTCTCAAAACCCTAAGCATATTTATGATTGTGAAAACTAACCCAAATCAGTTTTGACCCCTAAAGTATTACTAAAAAAAATTCTAAGCTGATGGGGTAAGGAAAAGACAGAAATACCCCTTATCAATTCGGTAACTTTCCTTAACTGGACATCCTGACTTCAAATGGGCATATCTCCCTCATCCGAACTCAAAATTTAGCAAAATCAGTGGCGTTGGAAAGAGGATTCCAAGAAATATCATTTTATATTTAATGGGCCACCTAACTCATCATGTATTGAAGGTTATAGTGGTTAGTAATTGACCCAAAACTCACAACTGAAGTTTAACTTGAACCAATCTCAAATTAGCTCTTTCCAAATTAGTTCTTTCTAAATTTAGCTCTTTCTAAGGCGGGATGTTATATTTATATTGAACACAATTGATCCTCGAATCGTTGTCAATGAAAACTCGAGCATTTCACAATTTCTAAAACTCATGGGGGTTTTAAAATTGAAAGAAAATGAAAAAGGCAATAGAGAAATCCACCAAACCAAATGACACACACTACTATAAACAAAAACAAGTAAACTAATATCTCATCCAAAATTGAAAAGTAACAAACAAAGTAAAGGGAAATATTGGCACAAAGGCTCTCACCCCACCAAAATGAAATAGGCAGTGTCCTCAATGCAAAGTTAATAAAGTACGGGAGAAAGAGTAAAAGGTCCCCCTAACAGGCTATGCCTGTGAATCACTCTCATCGGGAGTCTATGTAAGGGAATCATCACCCAGGGCATCAATGCCTGTCAATAAAATCACTTGTGGCAGCAGAGTCGTATCAACTGGGATATCAGTGCCTACCACAATACTAGGAAGGATGGTGGAGTCTGAAGAGACACTACTAGTGCTAACTGGTGAAGTCTCATGCATGGATCTCTCTATGGTGGCTTGAATAATCACCTCCTCAGTCTTTTGGAGCTCCGTGAGTTTCTATGCAATCCGATGCTCATCCTCATCACTCATCAGCTCCTCTTCATCAGTCTACTCGGCCAAGTAATCATCGAACCTCTCAACATCCACATAATCATCACCAACACTCGCAGGTATCTCAGGTTGCACAATAGAAGTAGGCTTACCTCATGGCATCATTGGTAGCATAGAGGTTGGTGCATCTGGTAGGGGAACCTCACCCCATAATATTGAAATATCAGTAGACCAAAGTTGGTCTACATATTCTGACAAGGTAGAAAGCTCACCCCTCATGACATCTAGTGCACCAAAACTATCCTTGACCTTCTCCTAGGCCTCTAATCTCACAGTGAGGTAATACAACCTCACTCCATGGTCCTCAAATAACCCCTCACACCTAGTCACCATGTCTCTCAACGGAGAAAAGGCCTTCTCAATACCCCTATAAATTAGCCTGGGGAAGTCCCTCTCAACCATCGTGGCTGAACATCTATCGACCGAGCAAGACTATCCATTTGATATATTAGGGTCTGAGTCAAGGGGGATGTGTAATAGGAGTGGGGGTAGGTGCAGCAGAAGCAAAAACAAATAGAAAAAGTAGTAGCAGGAGTAATAGGAAGGGAGGCATAGTAGAAGAGGAAGGTATACCTGCCTACTCCACAAAAGGAGAAGGTATACTAGCCTCAAATGATAGAATAGCTAGTTCCAGTACAGGCGTAGTATGTGGTGGTGGTGGATTCCTTCGAACTGCATCGTTTCATAAATATTCAACCTTAATCCTCCTAATGTCATTGGAAGAGGGTAGTGCGATCCGCATATTAGACTTCCCCTGAAAGGGAACTCCTTATCTCTCGCACAACTGAAAAATGAGAATTGGAAATGCAAAAGATGTATGCTCTTGCCCGGCCTGTATCAACATCTCCTTGATAATGATAGTTACGACATTGATTTTCTCCTTGTCGATGATACTGCCCACTAGCACTATTTTAGGATGCCGAATGATTGATTCATTCTGAGACGACAAGATGTTGTTGTTGATAACCCAAACCAATACTAAGCCATAATGTTTTAATATTTCTTATCTATCCTTGCACCATCAACCATCCATGGTGGAGAGGCATTAGATATCAATGGGGCCAAGCACCCCTTCAAAGCATCAAGCTCCCGACGCATCCAGATATGATATGTATCAGAACCACGTAGGACTGTGTTAATTTCACTCACATTACATTATACAATTTTCCCTGAACTTCTACTTCATCCAAGGTTTCTTGAGAGTGACATTTCTCCTCTTAAGTAGGGCCTGTCATAAGCGTCATAGAACTCGCTAAGCCACTTTGCCACAAAGGGTTTCCTGAGCTTTGTGAACTTCTCAAATTTATGACACTTTATTGTTTCCCATATAGTTGGGTAATCGTTTATTACCTCATCAATTTAAAGTCATCTCTCTTCAAGAGTTATTATTTCTCCTTCTACCTTTAGCCTATTTAGGCCCTTGGATCTACTATTGGGAGAACTTGAGAAGCAGGGATTTGATCTTGTGGAGGCAATATCAGCTTGGAACGAACATTTATCTTCTTCTTGGTGATGTACTTTTAGATCTTTTTACCTACACTTTTTAGAGAATGCGGAGTGCCTTGTTTGGCACGAGGGGCCTCAGATGGTTCATTAATAGAAATACACTTGTGTCTTTACACAGAATGGGGAGGAGGAGAGTCTATGTCCAATGTCGCCACCTATTTACTTTTGTTCTAGCCATGACCTTCAAAGCACACACATTCAAACATAGAGTCGATGATGGTAGTTTAAATCAAAGCTTTAAGGACCCGTATCCATAAAGAGGTATTTAATAGCTTTCCAAATGCTGGTTGAACCAACCACGCCGGCCACCACGGCCCGTGGAGTGGACCACGGACCGTAGGTGTGGTCCATGGTTGGAGCCCCAAATTTCAACTATCTAAACCTGATCGACTGTCCACTAGGACGGTCTGTGGGTCAGACCACGGCCCGTCGACTGGTTCTGTCGTTGGGCACTCAGAAATGATCCAAGCATGGACCACGAAAGGGACCTACAGGTGAGGGCCAAATTCTCTGACCACCAACAGTTCACTAAGACGGACCGTAGGTCTATCCACGGTCCGTCGCCTAGGTCCGTAGGTAGACAGGTCGGAGGAAGTTGGAAGTTTAACTTAGGGGTAATTGGGTCATTTCCTAATTAATTAGTCTATATACTATGTCGCTTTACCTATATTTCAAACCCCTATATAAGAATGTTTAACCCAAAATTCACCCCATTTAATTCATTCTTCCTAAATCCCAAAAGAAAATCAAAGCCTTCTCTCTAATATTCTCTCTCTAGAACTTAAAGAAGAAGAAGGAGATTCAGCTAAGGTTTGAAGCTATGGATCCAAATTCTCCATTGAAGGCTAGTAATTAGAGTCAAGTTATGGTAGTCTTCATCCGTGGATAGCTTTCATCCATGAAGCCCTCCCAAAATCTCCAATTTCAAAAGATAGCACTACAAGAGAAACAACCTCTAAGGAAGGGAAATATGGTCCTAAAAAGTTCAAATTAGGTCCCAAATAGTCTGTTGAGACGGGAAAATGCTAGTCACCACCCGTCCTAAAATGCTTCTTCGCTAAAGGTCAATTGGGACGAGTTCCTTTCGCTGATCGCTGAATGAGTTTAGAGAAGAGATTAATGCTAGTCGCCAAAATACTTTTGAAGACTGTATATCTCATCCTAAATAGAGGATTTTCTTCTTTGAAAACTAGTCATTTTCTTGTCGTTAAATCCATTTAGGGACTAGCAACGAACTTGCCCTAGATTACTCTTTAGGGACGAGCAACTATCTCGTCCTAGATTACTTTTTCTTGATGAGCAACCACGTCATCTTAGATTGTTTCATGACTAGAAACACCTCGTCCTAGATGATATTTTAGGGACAAGAGGTTGTCTAATCCTAGATGAAAGTGTTAGAGAAGAGACGAGCAAAATTTTTGGTCTCTAACTGACAATCAGTACTTCTGGAACTTCATTTCACAAAAATAATATAAATTTCATCAATGAATATAAGATTTCTACGGTAAATCTCCATACAAAAGGTTGATATAAATATATATAAAAAAAGGTAAACATCCCATGGTGTTAGTTTCAATATTTGTTTAACAAAAAAGCGATTAGCAAATTAACAATATCTTGAGCAAAATAATAAATAGTCTTGTGCATCTTCTATACTTGCGTCTTGAGTTGTAGCTTCAATCTTCACAAAAGTACACCGAAATTCACCAAGGGTTATCCAAAAATATCAACAAGCTGCAAGAACATATAAGCAAAATTGAGTAAGAAAACTTTGATAGTGTATCCCAAGTCTTATAAAATGTCACAAATTTCATTCATTATAAATGCAATAAATCCCAGACAACTATAGGCTGCATGAAATCCCAGAAAGTTGTAGACTACATTAATTCACTATGTATAGTTCTGCAGAAAATAAAAAAACATGCGCACACAGTTGTACAAAACTAAAAAAACATAGGAAAAAGATGTGTAGATGCTATTGTATTTGTATAAAATGGAAAAAACACATATTCAGAAGGCTGTAATCTTTTAAACAATTCTATTGCCAGCGAAGACGCCGCTGCAGCCGCCTAAACAGAGTTTCTGATTCGCTGCTTCAAAATTTTAGTAAATACAAGCTCAATCCTTATTCAGTCGTAAAATGGCAAATAGTCACACTACTGTTCTCATATAGACATCTCAAAACTGAGCAACTCGTACTTTCATGGATTACGAGAAAATAAGTCAAGCAATGGATGGAATTTGTGCATTGTATGAGAAGAAACTCAAGGAATTGAACCCAGCCATCAGAGAAATTAGTTACAACATCTCCATTACAATTTCATAGATGACCCTGCTGATCATTAGTGTATGATCACTCAATACAGGCTTGCCTCCCCTATGACCAACAGTGGATAAAATAGAAAACATTGCAACACCTGAAAAATTGGCATCGCAGAGATAATATATCTTAAAGGCTAGTTTCTGTATACCATTTTCACTTAATTTTCTGATTGCTTTTATGAAGAGAAGAGTTGTCAATTGGAAGATTGCTATCAGGAGTAAAACTCTATGTATAATATGCTTCTTTTCCATGAAATTCAAATCCTATCTGCAGAGCTACAAGTGGGAAACCAACTGTTGTCGAAATTGAACCTATACTAGTGTTGCAATTCAAAGCATGGATGTATAACTATGCAGAGTTAGTTCTGTAAATTAAGCACTTTAAACTTTCTAATAATTTTATCTCTCAGCTACTTGTAGTGGATATAGAAGTTCATCTTTCCCTGTTGTATTAACCAAATCAACATCTTTACTAGAATCTACTAAACGGAGCTGGCCATCATTCTGCTGAAATATCAAATTTTCCACTTCACAGGGAAAAGTTTTAGTATCTTGTTCATGACAGATCCCCAAAAAACAAATACAGTTTTCCATCATCAATCCAACAAACAAATAATAACTTGATATGTATCATGAATCATAACACAAATATGTCAAAAAACCACCAGCTAAGAGAAGATAATCACAAGTGAAGAATTCCTTTAAATAGACATATCAATAATAATGGAAAATCTGATGGAAACCATATCAATTGTCAATCTATCGTCTTCTAGTTTCAAAAAGGATATTCTATTTGCTCATTCCTCTCTTCATTAGTTTCATAAGAGTTCAGCCATACACTAACTACTTAAACAACTATCCGCAAATAGAGTTTGGTAAATTGTTACTTACTTGATCAGCAAAAGAAATCATTGGTCATTCAATTGATACGGGTGATGTCATAAGCGGGTTATGCGATTGGTGAGCAACAAAGAATTCTTGCATTTTTCTTATTTCTTTCATCTCATCTTCTAAGGTAGACAAGCGATCATTGAAGGATTTTTTTTCTCATTCAAAGATTTATTTTCCTCTTGAGTTGAACGTAGCTGAGACAATAATTCATTCTTTGAAGAAGTGCCACCTCTCATGTCCTT
>JAJOOH010022152.1:0-11940 GCA_029582605.1 Solanum gracilifrons | reverse complement strand
CCCCCCCCCCCCATCTTTCTCACCACCCCACTACCCCAACTTTACAATCGTCCCTCTCGTTCCGTTTCTCATCATCATCATGTCGAAGAAAACGATTGTAACGCCTCGAAAGAGTCCTCAATCGATTAGTTGAAGGAACTTCTACGGATGAAGTACATGCTCCAACTTTCAACATATTGACTCAAACCCCACCGCCAAAAAATGTTGAAACTCCGGCAAAGGGTGGTTCCTCTCACTTGAAAGATCAAAAGGAGAAAAAAAATGAAGCAAAGAAAAGGTTGTCCGGCAAATCAAAAGGGAAAGAAGAGGAAGGGGAGATTGTAGAAACCTCTTCTGATTCTGATTTTGTTAGTGAAAAAAAAAAGAAAAAAAAAAGCAACAAATGTAGAAGTTGCTCAATCTTCAAAACCATCAACAAGAAGAACAACAAAAACGAAGGAATCAGAACTCCCAATATCCGAAAAAGGCAAAAAAGATGTAAGGGTAAGTACTATATTTAATTTATTTTCACATTATTCAAATTAATAATTTTTTTGCTAAAAATATCACATTATGCTTATTGTTGTTTTGAAACTTTTGTTTGGGTGAAACTTGTACGAAATCTGAATAATATGTGTATGAATCTGACTTTAATATATGATTTTTGGATATTGTATGAATTGTGATATAATATTGGTATGCAAATGGTATGAATTGTGTATTAACATTGGTGTTATTGTCTCTTAAATGTGTATATGGTATGAATTGTTAAATTGGTATGCAAATGGTATGAATTGTTAACTTACTCTGCTTTGTATGAATTTTGACTAATATTGATATGAAATTGGAATTTTTCATAATAGGAAGGTTTCATTTTCAATTTCTTCATTAATGTATTTAAATTTTTAACATTGATATTAAAATTATATAAATTGATATTAAATGTTGTTTTGAAAATTCTTTTTATTGTAGTTGGATAAATTTATGAAAGTAGCTTGTTAAATGTCACAGTGCACATGAAGCTGGTATGATGTTTGAATAATATTGGTGTGAAATTTTTTCAAATCCGGTATCATATGTTACTAAAATTTATGTATATGCAGGTGTATGAAACATGAATAATATTGGTATGAACAACTTTTATATATGTTTTATGAATGTTTATATGAAATTGATTTATTTTTGATATAATTTATGTGATATAATTTAATTATAACTACTTATAAACTGAAGTTGGTGTTGGAATGAAACATGAATAACGTTGGTATGAAGTATGTTTTAATTTAGTATAAACAATTTTATTTTTTAGGCAAGGAAGGTATCCACACACTGGTCTTCACGCACAAACAAGAATGTTTTTGGTGATCAGTTGAAATTTGATGGAACTCGCATAGCAAAAGAACATGCTCCGGATACCAGCAATTATCCTACTCCAAGACCACAAAAAAGAAATTAGAGATAGTTGATTGCACCTTCTACAATTTAGAATTAAATATTTTTTTTAACTTTTCGACAATATTTTTGTGTTTCAGTATTTGATGATATATATATCCACTGTTTTATTCCAGTCAGATACCATCTACATATGATTTACTGATTGTCTATTATAATTTCAGGATACTAGTAATATACAGATTGCATATCATTTGGATACTCTATTTGGAAGATATATTACACATTTAGTATAACAGTTTTCAGGATGACAGTTATATACAAACTGCATACCAATTGGATTCAGTATTTATATTTACTGATATTAATGTGTATTACTAACTAGAAACAAAAAGAATACCAATTTATAGTTCATGAACCAACTTTGTCTTATAATTGGTATCCAAACTGTACACTTATGGCATTCGAATTCATTCATGATTGATTTTTTTACTTCATATTCTAACACAAAAAAAAATAAAAAAATGAATGAAGTTGGTATCCAACCTGTATAAATACCTTGAAGATATGATTATGCCAATGTAAAATAGTGATCATTGTATTTTGTAACAACCTCAATTACATCTTGTTTTATATTTTATTCAAGTTGGACACCTAATGGATACCAAATTATTACTAATTGTAAATTATATTCTCTTAACAAGCATGGATTAAGTACTTTAAAGATGTATGAAATTGGTATACAATTTGTATAAATACTAGAAGAAACGAATCTGACAATCTAAAACAACAATCATTAACTTTCACACTAACATTAATTACATCTTGTTTTATTTTGATCTAGAGTTGGACACCAGTTGGATACCAAATTAATACTCATGTAAACTTACATTAAATAATATCAACTGCTATTAGAATACCAAATGCATACTATAATTACCTTATATAATTATCACTAATATGGACACTATCTTGTATATTAAATTGGAATGAAATTTATTTCCAGCAGTATGTAATTTGTATGATTAATGAATGAATACTGTATAAAACATCAACAGTATATTAAATACTTAGCTGCAGTGCATTTCATACCAATTATGTTTCATATCAAAACAAAACATGAGTCTAAAAGATAAAATAAAATAAAAAATTTATATAGTCTAAACAAATAAACTATCATTTTTTTGGCGTAGGGTAATTTCAACATGTCGTCCTGTTGTGACCCACTCGGCGATATCTACTGCAGGTAACTTTAGACCTTTTAAATTTCACATCAACAAACCCCTTCCAGCATTCAAGTTGCGATTTTTCTACCGTTCTCTTTGGACCAGGCGACATCAATTTAGGTTCTGAAACATAACTTGATATATCTCATGTACTCTCACATGGGAGAGGTTCAACAAGGATCGCATATGCATCTTGAAAATTCTTCAAGCTATAAAAAGGAGAGCAGTAATCTATTTCATGTAGTCTTCCGTACCTAAGAACTGCCATTCCATGTTCGCATGATATCTCATCATTTTGAAATCTTTCGCAACTACATTTCTTGATGTTTAAGCATACTATGTACCACTTTGGTTCATTAACAACAACATGCATATGAACTGTTGATGGTATTACCTAACACACAAAAATATTTGTCATTAAAATGCTATTACAAAAACACAAGCCACGAAAAAGGTTTCAACTATATATACAGAATGGATATCAAATTAATTCCAGCTACTTATATAATGTATTGTTCATGCTAGTTGGTAGTTTATACTAAATTCATTCAGTAATAATACCAATTGCATACATGAATACCTTTGCATATAACTGATTAAAGGAAAAAGCATACCCTCATACTGGTAGACAAAGCAATACTTTTCTGGAGCTTAAGATCATAATTTTTTGTCAGCTCTGATCTAGTTTTTGCAGTTCCATAAATTTTTTTCCACAAATTTCATAACTTTACAACAATAAAACTATTAGTATTCGATACATTTATAATCAAATCATTCATATATAAAGCCAATTCCGCATGAAATCACGGTATAATCAGTATACAAAAAATAACAAAATAAATAAATAGAAATGTACCAACAAAATCATAGAATGTCATTAATTACAGATTCACATAAATTAGTACATATTATGAACTAAATGGATGATTTATACAAAAAAAATATCACAACTTAAATATAATACACAGAAATAAAATCACAAAATGTGATTTATAGTTTCATTGCTCCTTTTTTTTTTTTTTACATTTTAGTAATATACAAATACAAACAATAAATCATAAACAATACTAACATGAAGGATCCCATCTTCCACCCTGTTTAATTAATATAGATAAGGAGTCGTCCATCACAGTAAAATGAAGATTTTTCAAACAAAAAAAACTGGATTTACTCGTCAATGGCAAGAATTCTGAAAAAAAAAAACGAAGAGAGATAAACGTTGAAGAAAATGGATAAAATAATTTTTTTTTATTAATTTTAACAAATTAGAGTGAATTAAGGAAGATAAATATTCCTAATCAGTTTGAATCTCCTTAATTTATGCTAATTAACATTATCATCAATCAATTCAAATTTAATTAATACTCCTATTTCCATTTTTTTATTTTTTTAAAATTCAAAATAGTTTTATTTTCCGTTTTTATCTTTTTATTTTTTTCAAAACTGATTTTTACAATTACTTAAAAAGTTTTTTTTTTAGTAAAATGTTACGGCCTAAAATTTTTTAATGTTACAACTTGAAAGTTATATTCTACTGCTACAACTTGAAAATATTAGTCTAATATTTGTCATTTATAAAATTTATTTAATGACCTATACCATTTACCACATGTTTAAGAAAAATTTAAAGTTAAATAGGGTTGATATTGTTTTTGAGTCATACCATGAAAGAACAAAAGAAATGCGACGTGCGCACAATTACGAAGAGGCATCGTGAGTGAATGACGAAAGGAAACATAAATTCCTGTGTGATTTTTTTATGATGGTCATATTATTATATTATGGAGTTGTGGGGAAAGAAAGAAAGAAAGAAACGGGGATTAGAAGTTAATGTTTAAAATTGAAATTGTTAATGTAGTTTTATGGTATTTATAATTTGATAGGTAGAGGAAGAAAAAGTATTTAATGGTCATTATTAGACAATGATGTCACTGACACTTGATATTAATCCTTAGAAATTACGTATTTTATATTATGTATGATATATAGAATAGATTTGCTGGAAGTTAAGGTCATGTGGGAGGTTGTTTCCAGTTAAATTTAACGGGCCTGTAGTTTCGATTAAGAAGAATTCTTGCGGTCATATATTTTAATATTTTGGCATATTGAGATAGGTATTAATTATTATATGTATTGTATTATATAAATATTACTAGATTTATGTAAATTGATGAAATTTGAGACTTAACCTTAAGCTTGAATTCAAGAAATATGAGACTTGACAAATTAATTGACCTCAAGATTAGAAACTTGATTATAAATTTTTGCTCTATGATCTGTAAGTAACTTAAGTATATATTAGTTTGTTTAGTTTTACTAAATTTCCAATTTTATCGTTGTTGACCTAGGTTCAATTTTTTGGTGAGTTTTGAGGTCTAGGCTAGGAACATAGTAATGGGTGTCTACGGATTTGGTTACTTACGAACAATGCATATTTGATAGATTGAGAACACTTGGAAGCCTTACGGAAGGGAAACGCAATATCTTGAGGATTCGTGTCATGTGTTAAGCATTTTGGGTATGTAAAGACTTTCTAGATTTCGTTGAAGGACGTTTTTTCTAATTAAAGATTAAAAATGGAATAGACAATGGGTAAGGGCGAAAGATGGGGGTCTCGTACCAATGGTGTGTCGGGCATTGGTATGAGTATCAATGTTATTAAAGAGAAAGTTTATTACTATAATGTGATAGATTGTAATTTGAGAATGCCAAAGCATATGGGGATTAGCTGATGTATATAGTGACTTGATTTCTTTTGTGGTTGTGTTTCTTTTTGAATCTTTATATTTGTGATAATTGAGGTGATTATATGTCATAGCGACATTTGATTTATTGTGATGCTTCATCATCCCCTTTTATTGATATCATATTGTGCACATGCATTGATATGAGATTGAGTATAAGTAAAGGTCTAACACGTGGAGATCGTCCATACTGGGATCGAGTTAGGATTATAATTTGGGCACGAGGAGATTGTCCGTGCTGGGATTGTTTGATTTTATGATAGTGCGTTGAGATCATCCACACAAACGCGTGGAGATCGTTTGTGTCGGTATATGTGAAAGTTAAGAGGGGGTGAATTAAAAATTCCTTCAGTCGACTTCCTCTATTGGTCAGTCGACTCACCTTCAAGTTAGTAATATAGATTACAAAGATAATAAATGCAGTATGTAAATGACGCTAATAATTTTATAGTACTGGTTAGGAACACCAGTGTGGTGCCTACGTCCAGTCCCCTTGGGTAGGGTTTCCTGAAGAGCTTGTTGAGAACTTGGGTGTTACAAAATGTTACAATTGAGAGCCCTTTTTGATATGCAAATCAGATCTTTTTCTTTGACACAACCTCTACTTGTATAACCAACACTCAGATCTTTCTTTCTCTTTTCTTTTCAATTGTTCACTCAAGTGAGTACAAAGTTTTATGAAAGATAAAAGAAGATTACAATATAAGTTCAAGTAAAGTGCATATTTCACAACTATGGCTAAGATAGGTTTATATAGCTTTGGAGGACTTTGCTCTTTTACGAAAAACCAAGGGAGTTTGAATCAAGGATCTTCGATTAAGTCCTTGATTTTATCTTGATTGATTTGCTTAGTCGTGTCCATATCAGATATGTGCATGAACAAATCAATTTATTTCTTTGTATGATGATCTTCTTGTGGTCTTGAATCTTTGGCTGATCTCTTTAACTTGAATGCATCCCTTGATTCGATTTCTTCCTTGTAGTCTTGGATGTTAACTGATCTTGTTGTCTTGAAAGTATCCTTTGATTGATGCACATTATCTCCTTCCTTCATTAGGTGTTTTGTTCTGCAATCTTGAATATAATTGATTGATTTCTGAAATCTCTAATTGATCATGATCTGCTTGATTGATTCTAGAATCTGATTGATTCTAGAGCTCAAGACATATATTTATTCTGGAATCTCTGATTGATTCTACATATCAAGAAATATCTTTATTTCTTCTTTATGTTTTATGTTTGGTTTTATTTCTTGTTGATGTGTTTACCTGCGAAGAGTGTGAGTGAATGTTTAAGTGTCATTTATCAAAATCAATGCTAAGGAGTTAACAATCTCCCTCTTTTTGGTAATGAAAATAAAATTCACAATTTCATTATAGTAATCTGAGAGACAATGAATATTCCCTGATGTTCATGTAGGAATTCGTTGGTCTTGTAGCTCCCCCTGTCTGTAGGATTTTGTTGGTCTCGTAGCTCCCCCTGTCTGTAAGACTCATCTGTATGTGTTGGCTCCCTCTGCCTTTATGGAAATTGTGGAAGCAAAGATGTTCTCCCTCTTTGGCATAATAAAAAAAAATCAGGGCAAATAGGATAATAGTAAGACCAAGAATAGATAAAAACAGTGTAGCAGATAGGAGGATAACGAGTCCTCAATATGCAATACAAACAATAAAAATTGGAGAGACTAGAGTAGGAGTTTTGAACCGTCACAGCAGGGTTGGTGTTAGAGGAGCTGACTCCACTCTTGAGAGAGTCAACTTGTTGACTCTGAAGATTCCTTGTACATACGACAACCAGGATGCGAGTTTTTAGTTCCTCAATGTCTTGTAACAATAGGGAAGTCGACTCGTATACTAGAGAAGATACGAGGGTCATAAGTAGTATTAATAACAACAAGTGTAAGCATAGAAATATCCGAGAGGCGATCCACCAAGATATGCGAGATGAGCAACCCATATGGCAAACTTGCAGTGGCATCAGAGTCTTCAGCACTTTCCAGCATATATTCCTTGAACCACAATGCCCAATTGATACAATATTTCTTAAGTAGGAGTAAAGAATAAACACATCACGAGTAGAGATACAACTCAAAGATCATTTCCTGGGAATAAGAGTGGTGGCAGTGATATATGCCAATATGCGATATTCAAAACACAAAGATAAAGGCCTTACAACAGGCAAATCAGAATGAGGTTCACCAACGGCTCTCTTAGTACCTTCCAGAGAGACTTCAAAATCGTCAAGCCAAACTCCATTCATATACGGAACAACACTAAATAATTTTGCACCAAAAACATTTTCACACAATAGTTCATTAATAATGATACAACTCCCCATAACCAGGGTTTCCATCTCACCACTGTCAAGAGAAATACAGAGATTTGCATAGAAGAGGCGAACAAATTTCTCGAAAAGTTAAAGACTCACATAATGTTCTTTTGCTCGATTCCCCAGAAGCGTTGTATGTCCTCGAGAGAGACGGATCCTAAAGCATTGGTACGCAGCTTCTTTGGAGCCTTGTTTTTGGATTCTAACCTTGCTACCGGAGAAAAAAATTCATTGTAATCAATACCTTAATTGTTTCTTTCAAACTGGTCAAGTTCTTCTTTCATTGTTTGTCTCCAAGATTCACCTTCCATTTCCTCATTTATATGTTTGGGTTCAAGTTGAGACACGAGTGCAACAAATGCTTGTTTTCTAACTAAAGCTTTGGTCTGTATTGAGTTGGTTGGTTTATCCATAATAAAGTCATTTGGATAGCTAGCGATGTGTCTCCATGCCTGTCTTTTCAATTGGGCTAGTCCATTTCGGTTCTGGACTAGTTGACTTCAATTCTGGAGTAGTCGACTCCTCTATTGTAATTTGATCAGAAGTATTTGAGAGGTTATCAGTGTTTAATGATGGAGTAGTTTCATCATCTGTAGAATCTACTTCCTGCATCCTTGGGTTAGTATCATTAAAAACAACATGAAAAAATTCTTCAACACTTGAAGTACTTTTATTAAAAGCTAGATGGGTGCATCACCAAAGAATATACCTTCATCACTTCTTAGATCAAAATTACTCAGATTTGTCTTACCATTGTTGTGAATGAAACATTTGCATCCGAAAGGGTGAAAATAGTTGATATTAAGCTTCTTACCTCTCCATAGCTCGTATGGAGTTAAAATAGGTCTGATGAGGCATCTGCTCAAAATATGGCATGCAATACTTACTATTTCAGTCCAGAAATGATCAGGGAGATTTTGATCAAGAAGCATGGTTCTGGCGGTGTCTTGTAACGAACGATTTTTCCATTCTACCACCTGTTATGCTGAGCTGATCTAGGAGATGAGAAATCTTGGGTGAATCCATTTTTATCACAGAATTCCTCAAATACTTTATTCTCAAATTCTCCTCCATGATCACTATGAATTGTGGAAATAAAATATCCTGCTTCTCTTTGTACTCTTTCGTATCCATGACCTTGAACGAAGAATGAGTTTACTCACCAAGCTGACAAGTGTCACATATATGGCCCTTTTTGAATTTTAATTTTGGAAGCGTAATGACTAGTTCAAGTCTGAACAATTTTTCAAAGGCATGCATGCTAGCGTGACCAAGTTTTCTATGCCATAGCCAAGATTCATTTGATACTGCAGTAAGACATGTAAGTGGTGGCAAGTCAACGTAGATATTATCTTTACGATCTCCAATGATTGTGATATCCTTAGTCTCATGTCTTATAGTGCAAGTTGTAGCATTGAATGATAATTTGAATCCAACATCACATAGTTGACTGATGCTAAGCAAGTTGTGTTTAAGTCCCTCCACTTGGTATACTTCTGATATATCACATGATGAGTTAAGAGTGATTGATCCAACTCCTACTACTTCTCCTTTTGCATTGTCTCTGATCTGTGCATATCCTCTATCGTTTTTGTTAAGAGTTTTGAAATTTTCTTTCTTTCCGCACATATGTCTAGAGCATCCACTATCTATTACCCACATTCCCTTTTTGTAGGTTCTTTTGGTCTTCTCTTGCAAAACAAGTAGATTAATTTCTTTTTGGTACCCAAGTATTTTTGGGTCCTTGAGGGTTAGGATTAACAAATTTTGGTCTCCAAATCCATTTTCCAGAAGAAAATTTTCTATAGTTAAAAGATTTGTGACCAATGTCACCACAAGTATGACAAGAGAAATTAACAAAATTTTCAGTAGAATGATGAGGAGAATTAGATATAGATCTGTTGGAACTTTGATTAGGAGATCTTCTCCTGTTGAAAGCAGTTCTGTTAGATATGATAGAGCTATGACTAGGAGATATTCTGATATTGTTCAACTGCATTTTTACTTCTTCCGATTCTTCTGCTAGTAAGTCAACTTCAATCTTACTTGCTTCGAGAAGAATCTGCCTGTCTTTCTTTTCTTGAGCAATCTTAGTGTTTTCATCAATTACTTTATGTAACTCATCAGTAACCATGTCCAAAGAGTCTTGTAAGTAATTACAATTAGGATAGTTAAAAGATCTTACCTCACTTGTTTCACCTAGTGCCATGAAACATATGTTGGCAGTTTCATCATGATCATCTTCAGATGTTTCTCCTTGATCCCAGGCTTCGAGACTTTTTGGATCTTCATTTCTTCGATTGTTTCTCCTTCTCCGTTCTGGATAGTTTTGTTTGAAAGTCGTGGTTTTTCACAGTAGTAGCATCAATCATCATTCCTTTCATTATTCTTAAAATTCTGTTGGGGTCTTTGTCTTCTTTGTCTAAGCATTTATTTCACTCCTCGATTTATGAGATTCATTCCTTCGTCTTGATATTCATCACCTTCTTCTCTGACTTCAGATGTCTCGGCAATAAAGGCCATAGTTTTCTTTTCATCATCTTTGCTATACCTGTTAATATGGTTTTGCTCATAGACCATCAGGTTTCCTCGAAGTTTATCGTACGTCATTTTCTGCAAATCTCAACCATCAAGAATAGCAACTTTAGTTTCCCAAGCTTTGGGAAGACTTCTGCTGAGTTTTCTAACTTGTAGCCTATTTGAGTATACCATTCCAAGAGATTTGAGTTCGCAAATAATTTTGCTAAATCTCGAGAACATGTCTTCTACATTTTCATCTTCGGCCATTTTGAATAATTCATATTCATTGACTAGTGAATTGATCCAAGCTTCTTTTACCTTGGTGGTTCCTTCATAAGTTACCTCTTGTTTGTCCCATATTTCTTTTACAGTTTCAAATGTTGATATCTTGTCAGATTCAACTCCACTCACTGCATAATATAACAAACTTATAGCTCTAGCATTAGTTTGAATTACCTCTTGTTGCTCCTTTGTGATATCGAATGATTCAGGATCAAATGGCTTATTAGTGCCATCTTTTTCTGTTAGTCCAAGAATAGGCTTTGGACCCTTCTTGATCACAATCCATGCTTGATGGTCATTTGAAGAGACAAAGATTCTAAATCTATCTTTCCAGGAGGAATAATGTTGGTCGTTAAAATATGGTGGTCGAGTTGAGGAATATCCATCTTGAAGTAGAGCGCCAGGAATCTGATAGTGTGCCATTGGATATTTGGTCACGTGTGGTTAAACAATTTACTAGTGATACCTACTCTAATACCAATTGAACGTTAAGAGGGGTGGGGTGAATTAAAAATTCCTTGAGTTGACTTCCTATATTGGTTAAGTTAGTAATATAGATAAACAAAGATAATAAATGCAGTATGTAAATGACGCCAATAGTTTTTTACTGGTTCAGAACACCGGTGTGGTGCTACGTCTAGTCTCCTTGGATTTCAAGGGTTTCCTTAAGAGCTTGCTGAGAACTTGAGTGTTACAGAATGTTACAATTGAGAGCCCTGTCTGATATGCAAATCAGATCTTTTTCTTTGACACAATCTCTACTTGTATAACCTGAACTCAGATCTTTCTTTCTATTTTCTTTTCAATCGTTCACTCAAGTGAGTACATAGTTTTATGAAAGATAAAATAAGATTACAATATTAGTTAAAGTGAAGTGCATACTTCACAACTATGGCTAAGAGAGGTTTATATAACTTTGGAGGACTTTGCTCTTTTACGGCAACCCAAGGGAGTTTGAATCAAGGATCTTCGATTAAGTCCTTGATTTTATCTTGATTGATTTGCTTAGTCATGTCCATATCAAATTAATTTTGTAAAATATAATTTTCTTATTTCTTTACTTTCTTCTATGTTATATGTTCCTTTATAATAATATTCTCTAAATGCACATGCATATTCATCTATGTAACACATATTACATATTGCTAATTTTGTCATTAGATTCCGGTTTATGATTTTCTCTTTATTTTGTTCTTCTACCTCTGTTGTCATACTACTAAATTCATTTCTTATAGCTACTTCGTATTTATATAATATTTCCATAGTTGTAGTAGCTAATTCTCCATTAGATTTTTTATTAATTATTAGAGTTTTTAAACTTTCATCCGATAAAATTTGTAGCCATAATTTTACTGCTCCTATAAGCGTTCTTTCTATATATCCTGGTGTTTCTGTCATTCCTATTTTGTTATCTATTAATTGCTTTGATATATATCCTATCAATAATTGGATTGTTTTATTTATATCTG
>JAJOOH010022150.1:0-13237 GCA_029582605.1 Solanum gracilifrons | reverse complement strand
ATAACTAATTCATGATGATCTGCTGTAATTCTAGAAACCCTAGGTCTATTCATAATAAGGGAATCAAGAAACTGACTGAATTCTAGGGACCTAATGGGTGAAAGGAACCCACTAGTGAAATCCCACATACCTAATGACATATTTCACGGAGAAATCTTTTGATTTATGGGCTGGAACTGAAGAAAACTTGTTATGTTCTTGACTAGGGTTCTTGACCTCTTTTCTCCTCTTACACTCTAAGTTTATAAGTTTTGATTAATGATTTGACTTAGTTAATTTCTAGTTATGTTTCTAGGTTTAAACTGACTAAAACCTCATAATTTAGGGTCTAAACAATGTAGCTTAGGGGTCCAACGGAATAAGAAAAGACCAAAAGACCCCCGACTTAACTGCTATCGGAGTGACCGATGAATGGGACTGACGGACCGTGACTCGAGTAACGGTCCGTACTGGTCGACCGTCATTCATGACTGAAGGCAGGAATTTGACTAACCCATCGACAGAGATGACTGATGGGCCGACAGTCGACTAACGGTCCGTACTAGTCGACCGTCATTTGCGACTAAAGACTAAAAGTTGACTTGCCCATCGACGGAGCTGACTGACGGTCCGTAGTTGGCTTCCGTCAGTGGCACCTGCAACTTCTAAAAATCTACATTTTGGTCTATCTAGGATACGGGGTGTTACAGTTACTATACTATCGACGATCGTAGACACTCATACCGTAGGTTAGTGTCGTTGGTCATGATAAGCATCAAAATGGCACCGCTGCCGGGGAGTGGTTTTATTTGAGAATTTTTAGATTAGTAGAATTTTTGTTATTCGTAGTTGTAGTTTACTAACTTTACGTTTAGTTTTGTTTTTCATTGAGTTGTCCATTTAGATGAGCATGGCTGAGCAGAGTAGTGACAAATTGGTCGAAATAAGCCAAGGAGTCCAAAAGGACCTCATGCTGATCGAACTGGCATCTCAGCTATACGACTTGGCCACCAAAATCTCAGAGGTGGAAGCCTAATGCAATAGCAAGTGGAGGTACACACCCCCTCATGAGCGGAGGAAGTCTAGAAATGGAGAGAAAAATCGTGTCAAGGACACACTTCAAATCATTCTCCAAAACATCACTGATCGAGATTGGGTGTTGGAAGAAATGAAGGAGAATGTTGAAGTGTTGAATCAAATGATTGGGTGTCACTCTAGATCAATCCAGCTGATCAGGTCATTCCTGAGTTTTGCAGTACCTTATCTCCACCCAAATGACTTATTGGGGTCACCTAGAGACACTGGGGCTAACCCCAATAATGGAGAGTGAGAAAGAACTTACGTAGCGCCACGACGTAAAATAAGGTGCTTCTTGGGAGGCAACCCAAGGTTTTACTGCTTTTAATTATTCTATTCGAATAATTGTGTGCTGATTTTGTAGGGTAAAATGAGAAAGGTGTTGAGAAGTGGAAGTTGGCGAGCCAAGGACCCAGTGGGCGAGTCGCCAAATCTATCGGCGACTCCGACTTAATCCACCGTTGGGACCCCAAAATAAGGGATGTCCTGTAAAACTCGGCGAGGTAAGTATGCATTCAGCGCATCGCCAATTTTATCAATGATAAGACTAACGTCACCGAATGATAGAGAACTGAACGGTTATATAAAGGCAGAAAGTCAAAATGTTTGAATCTCTCACTTTCCCTCATCTCAAACTCCTCAAAATCACACCAAAGGTAGTTTTTCTTAGATTTTTACCTTTCCATAAGTATTTCAATTGGTAAATAGTGCTTGGGGTTGGATCTCTTTGCTGCCTAGCGTTTCAAAAAGCAATTTGATCGGCATTAAAGGTTAGCCTATAAAACCCCAAATTTATCTTAAAAGTTTTTGCACTCTTTTGCAATTATAGTATTAGGATGACGTGTGCTGGGCCTCTCTGATAGAAATAAGTTGATATGCTATGTGTAATCCGTACTTAGTTTCCTGGAATATTTTAATAGTTGAATGCCTTGTTGTTTGTGCTTTAATTTGATTGCGATGGAAATGGGTCCCGCTTGATTGTCATTGTATTAGTTGGGTAAAACCTAAAGAGCCCACATTTGTGCTAAATAACAAAAGTTTCTCAATGAAGGAATGGGTGACGTCATTCTTAGGGTGATCGTAGTTAAATGGCTAAAATTTTGTAGGACCGGAAGAAGTCTGAGTATTCCGAAATGATGGGAAGTATGGCTCTTTGTGAATTTCATGTTTGCATGCTTTAATTTCGTTTTCAGTGGTTGTAAGGTTGATTCTAAGAAGTGGGTTGAAAAATAGGCACGGTGAATCATTCGGCGAGCTGGGTCATGTTCACCAAACGATTCAGCAGTTTGCCTACTGACCTTAGATCACCTTTCATTCATCTCCATAGTACTCAGAGATCGGTAACTTTCGGCGGACACATCCATGGTCGCTGAAGGTAGTCGGCGTCTCGCCATATAGACTTTTTCATCGCTTATTTACCTAGATTTCAAACTAATCCCTTTGGCGAGTTTGACCTAGCTCGCTAAAGAGGTTTGGCGATTCGCCGACTGATCAGCAAACCCTTCTACTTCAGATTTTCGGTGGTTTAGTGTGATTATTCTTCTAACTAATCACAAACTTTTGCAGATATCGTACGCACAAACCTAAATGCACCACCTCAGAAAAAGGAAACGGGAATTACAATCAATGAAAGAGGATCACAAACTTCACAGAAAAGAAAGCAAGATCTTCCACCGGGAGATAAAGGCAAACGAAAAAAGCACGTCGCTAGAAAGGGCACAAATGTTGAACCAGCTGTTTCTGAGCTGGAGGATGAGCAACCTTTGATAGATCGAAGGGAGAAACTTAGGGCTAGAAATCAGCCCACAGCTACCGAAACCCGTTAAGCTGCCACTCCCCCGACTACCGAATCAGTGCCAACTCTAGCACTACCTCTAGCGGCTCCTGCACTCCCTGTAGCTCCACCTCCACCCAGGTTGCTGAACAGACTAAAAGGCTATGGTTTACAAACCATTCTAGAAGAAAAGTTACTATCTGTAGAGGGTTTGAAAGGTAAGCATACTGAGGTGCTTGCAGATATCATGAGTTCAAACAGTTCACCAGGCTGTGGGGCTGTTACATTCCTTCCTGGATCTGGAATTCTACTTAGCCTATGGGGAGTTGGTCCCAAAAAATAAGAAAAAGGCTAGTGAGTTCCGACCAGTGAAGTCGATTCTAGTTAGAGGCAAGGAGGTGGAGTGTCACAGTGAGCATATTAATGTTGTATTAGGTCGACCGCTGCACTCGGTACTACCCTACCAGGGCTTGCCTATTGTTCCGTCCCTAGATGATCTGAAGGGTTGGTTAGCTCCGATGATTTCTGACATCACCCCGAGGTGGTTGGATGCGGGAGCTCCTATTGAGAAAAGGGATATGAACATCGCCTCCCAGTACTGGTTTGGCTTCATCAGCAGTACTATCATGCCATCCTAGAATAAGTCCATTCTGCATCATCCTAAGACGGCTTGCCTTGGTTCTATCATGGCCAGGAGGCGGATCGACCTCGGACTGCTGGTTTCACAAGAGATGGCTTTGAGAGCCAAACAGACACAGACATCCCTGCCATTTCCTGTTCGGATTACTGGGCTATGCCGGCACGCTAGAGTACCCCGAGAGCCTGCTAGCGATATAGAAGTCACTCCATCTTCCTCCACTGATATCCGGTGTATAGAGGCAGAATTTACACGAGAAGAGGATGACAGGAGAAGAGGAGTCCCATCAGATACTTCTCCAGAGGTCAATGTTGACTCATTATCAGCAGACACACCTTCGTCAACCCCGACCTCTGAGCCCTCATGTATACCAGGTCCTTCTTCTTCTTCCTCACAGGCTCCAGGTGCTTCCTCATCCTCCAAGCCTGCCAGAATCACTCAGGCCATAATCCTGAAGATGGGGTAGTTGGCCTATTTAGCTAATGTGAGAGCTACCAGACTGGAAAGGTCTGTTCCAGAGATGATTGACTGGGCCATACTAGCAACACTTACTCCCATTCAGACTTCTGTTGATGCCTTGACAGTGAGAGTTATGGCTTGTGAGAGCAGACAATAGGAAACCTCTGAGGTGACGACCCTAAAAGCTGAGATTGCAAGTTTGAGGAAGGAGTGGATTACCATAAGCCTACCCACTTCACTTAACACATAGAGAGAGCAGATGATAAGGACGTTCCTATGACCACCAGAGATATGCAAGGGGATGGTGCAGCACAGGTAGAGTCGGATGTAGAAACCGATGAGGAGTTGATTGCAGCATAGGTTGAGGAGATAAGAGTGAGCCAAGATGCCAGCATAATCAGAATTTGCCAGATCTAGTAGAGATGGTTACGTCCACATCAGCCCCTAGTGGATCTGGCACTGCCCTTCCATCTGAGACTACTCCGGGCACTGATGCCCCCATCAGATAGAGAGATTGCGTAGCCATGACCTTTCTCTACGCTTCTCTCTACCTTGCCTACATCTACATTTGGATTCTTATTACTTGCATTTGAGGACAAATGATTTTATTTGTGGTGGGGTGAGGCTCACACCTTGTATGTTGGTGTTTTTTGTTACTTTGTATATATTTGGGATGTTCTGTTTTTACACTGCTTTTGTGCATGTTTGAGCTCACGACTCTCTCTTGTTTTTAATTGCAAATGATTTTGACCCTTCTGGAAAATTATGAATTTTTTGCACATTTTTGCCACCCCTCAAGAGTTGAATATGTCTATTCTTTTGCAAAAATTTGAGTCTCGGTTTCGATCAATACTGATGACTTGAATGGTGCTCTCAATTGAACGAACATGAATGTACAACTTTGATGAGGCCAAATGAAGTTGCATAGACAATATGTGAACTATTTGCATCTCGTTGTGATTAGCGATTTATCGAATTGATTCTTTTGTAATGACCGTTGCACACTAGTGAAAGTGTGTAGTCTTGTTTGACTTAAGTGTCGATGCCTTGTGTGATTAGCTTGCTTTGAAACTTGCATGAATAAACCTAAAATTTGTCCCGTTAGTCTGATTGATTTAGAAAGGTTTCCTCTTGATATGATCTTAGACAACTTTAAAGAGTGTGAACAAAATTTGACATATACCTCTTTTGTGGCCTGCCCGTGAGCGTGTGAAACTGTTTTGAACACCTTTTAAGCGTTACATTTCATTGGAAGAACCTTGATGAACCCTAGACCTTACTTGACCCACTACCTACAATTCTCTTGAGTTGTGATTTAGCGAATAGCCAACTTAGGCCAAAAGCCTATGTTAGGGGTGTAGTGAAAAGGAAAAAGAGAAGTCAAGAAGTGCAAGAAAAATCCCCCTTAACCCATGGTATAGCATAAAAATGGAACCCCTTCAATTCAAATAAAAAAAAGAAAAAATAAAATAAATGTGGAATAAAGTACGAAGGGACGGGTTTCAAGCAATCCATGGAGGAGAATAAAAAGGTGACTAAGAAGCACTAGAAAAAGAATTGATAAAGGAAAAGAAAGGAATGCTTTGAGAAGGCCACTACTCACGAGGAAAAAGTCACTGAGCCTAAATGACCATACCTTTGTGCTCAGCCCCATTACAAGCCTTAGAAAGACCTTTTTGATCTTGAGTAAGCCGAATCGAAAGTCGATTGGAAAATAAGGGCAAACCTATGGGTGAAAACATGCATTATGTTTCCCTTTTTTGAGTATGAGTGTTGCATCTGATTCTCGATCTTGAATTTACTAACCTCTGTGTGTGAATATGAAATCATTCTTCATATGAGGGCATTTAGATACTTTTTGTTGAGCTTGAACTTGCACAAGTAACAAGTATTGCGAGCATGAGAATCTTTGGTAATGGTGTGCCACAACTAGAATATTTGAGTACACAATTGATCCTTGAATAAGTAAATTGAGTCTTGTTGTGTGCACTCATGATTGAGTCTTGTGTAGCACTGTTTGAGACACCCTTTTTGAACAGCTGAACTCAAGTTTGCTTGAGGACAAGCAAAAGTTTAAGTTGGGGGTGTTGATGAGTCCACAAATTGGACTCATTTAGGGCTTTATTTTGATAGAAATAGTGTCCTCGAATGCTTATTTTGTCTCAATATATAATGAAAAATCTTAAGTTTCAGGTATTTGAAGAATTAGTGGAAGCATGGACACTTGGGCGCAAAAAGGAACAAGAAGGCTGAAAAGAACGAAGAACCTGAAGCATGAGCATCGCCAAGAACCTTTGGTGATTCGCCGAAAGGACAGACTCCGCCCTTTGTTCCAATATGCGAAGCCTTGAAGGAAGAGGATCAAAACGGCGATGAAAGGAATAGTCGGCGCTTCGCCAATAGTTCTGCGAAGCAGTACTATACCGCCCAATGGTCCATAATGTGAAGATGTTGTAGGCAAACACTCAACAACGATGAGACAAAACAAGGGCGAGTCGCAGAGTCATTCGGCGGACTCGACTAGCCTTGCTGAACTATCCACCTGCACTAATTTCTAATGGCTATAAATACTAAACTTTTTATTAATTTTACAAGTTTTGAACCATTATTATTATATTTAGAATAGAATAGTACATTTTTAGATATTTTCTCTCAAGTTTGCAGAGGGTTTTGTGGGAGACTTGAAGAGAGAAGGATTTCATCTTCCCTAAGTTGGAAGTGGGTCTTCTCCATTCTTCTTCCTTTGCTTAAATCAATGTTTAATTTCTTATACCCATTTGATTTTAGTATCATTTTAGGTGTATTTTGTTATTTCCTGATGTGTGGCTAAAAACCCTATTCGTGTGGTGTGATTTAGCAAATATGTTTTGATATTGTTGTTGGGTCTTGCTTGCTGATAAGGTAGATGTATTTTAATGGTGATTTCACCTAGTGGTTGTGGTTTAATTTAATGGGTTTGCAGTTGCAAATACAAAACTACCCATGTGTTTTCGACCATGCCCGAGAGGGAGGTCGCGAAACCAAGACCACTAGACTGATGGCCTAAGGAGTGGATCGACATGAGGTTCAGCCCGAGAGGGTGAGCCCTAGTCCCATATCCTAACACTCAGCTCGAGAGAGTGGGTGGGGTAAGGCGTAGGCTGGTCTTCATGCGGCAAATGGGTGTCCGAGAGGAACCCATTTAAAATGGAGTAAGTTTCCCGAGAGGGAACTTATTTCCATCTAAAGCTTAGCCTAGTCACTATTATCTTGAAAATTTCCTATTGAAAGCATGTACCCAACGATTTATCTCAACTTGTATTGTGGTCACACCCCAAGAACATATCCTCATACTTGATTTTCTTGTTCATTTTTGCTGTTTTTACTACTTGTGACAAAACCCCCAATCGATATTTGACACTTTTGTGTCGCCCCCTTTAATTTACTATGTTTTTAATCGTTAATGTATTTAGCTACGACTAGTTAGAGCTAAATTGTATTTTTCTATCAATTCTCAAAACCACTCCCATGGGACATGACCCCAACATTTAGTTGGGTTACTATACTATCGACGATCGTAGACACTCATACCATAGGTTAGTGTCATTGGTCACGATAAGCATCATTGCACATCCTTCACCTCTGAATATATGCGACTTAAATTCAAATATCTTTCAACTCAAGTTTCCTCCTACTTGAACACAGAATAGATAGGGTGCACATGTTTCACCTCCGAATAGATGCGACTTAAATGTAAATATCTTTCAACGCAAGTTTCATCCAACTTGAATGCAAAATAGATAGTGTCACGCCCCAAGACTACCCCTGAAATGAGGACACGTGACCTAGGTTCACAAGTGACCCCAAGCTAACCCTACGGGCATAATTATGAGCATACTAAAGATAATAATAACTGATGCGGAAGCTAAATAATAAATAAAATGAAAAGGATGGGAAAAACCCATATACTATAACAGAGATAAATGATAACTGATAAGTTTAATACAAGGAAGATATTAACTCAATGCTAAACTGAATCTAACTAGGTCTGAAAATAGCCTCTAACTGACTAGAAATGTTGGGACAGGCCCCAGCTAAGTCTAGCAAAACTGAAACTAAAGGACAAAAAATTACTGAAAAGAAACTCATGACTATTGTCCTCGGAGAACGAGGACTCACCACTGATTCTGCTGAACTAGACATCGGGAACCGATCTAAGCGTGATCTGGATGCTGAGAACCTGAACCTACATCAGGAGAAGATGTAGCGCACGTATGCGTCAGTACTCGAAAGGTACTGAGCATGGATGATAGAATACAACTGAAATAACATATAACCGAACAAAGCAAATAAGCAATGATATATTCTGAACATGATATAGATACTTAATGTTGAGATAACTGAATGCAGTGACCAATTTATAATATGCTGAAACTGAATACTGACAATACTGATAAATGGTCAATGCAATAGAATCTGACTGAACTGTGGGAGATACTAATAACCGATAATAAAACCACATGAGCTAAATGTTGAGTCCTATGTATATGCCCCATCGAGAGGACCAAATATACCCTGCCAGAGGTATAGAGGCATGCTGGCGTAATCACTAAAATGATGCCCACAGAGGGGACTTACAACCTATGTGGCTAGTAGTTCTGGGACTATTTGGGTATGCTGAACCCTAGTGCAACTCGGTATTATGACATTATGACTGAATTTCTGTAAGTTACTGGATAGCTAAAAATGAACATGCAAAACTGAGAATGAAACAATTTATCTGATAATGATGCATTCATAAACTGAAGCATGTATAACTGAATACTAAAATATCTGACCTAGCATGGGTAATTCGAGAACTAAAGAAATACATAGCTAGGGTTCTGAAATTCATGCAATAAACTGAATATTAACATACTAATCTGATTTGGATCATTCTAACAACTAGGAACCCAACAATTCTAACATTCAAGATACCCTAGGTCTAGTCAAAATAAGGGAATCAAGAAACTGACCGGAAACTAGGACCCTAATGGGTGAAAGGAACCCACTAGTGAAATCCCACATACCTGGTGATGAATTTCACGGAGAAATCCTTTGATTTCTAGGCTGGAGCTGAAGAAAACTTGTTGCGTTATTGAACTAGGGTTCTTGACTTCTTTCTCCTCTTAGCGTTCTAATTTTCTAAGTTTTGATTAATGATTTGACTTAAGTAAGTTCTCGTTAGGTTTCTAGGCTTAAACTGACTAAAACCTCATAATTTAAGGTCTAAACGACGTAGCTTAGGGGTCCAACGAAATAGGAAAAGGACCAAAACAACCCTAACTTAATTCTAGCGAATCCCATCCACGGAAGGAACGACGGTCCGTCGTTTGATCTACCGGCCGTCGTTAGGGTCCGTCGGTCAAGTCTGTCCGGTAGGTCTTCCCTAAAACGAGCATAACTTTTTACTCGGAGGTCAGATTTTAGCAAACTTGGTGGCGTTGGAAATAAGATTCAATTATCTATAATCATAGGTCATGGGACATATAATTGATTTTGTGTTAAGAGTTATGACCATTTTAAGTTGACCCAATCAACAATTTTCCTCTAACTGGCTACTGACACTCATCTACGGTATGCCCTACGAACCGTGCATTGAACGACGGTCTGTACTGGTTGACTGTAGTTCATGTCATAGGCTGGGTAAAGGAGTATTGATCCACGGACACAGGCCATAAACCGTGGTCTGACCTACAGACCGTAGGTCCAGACTTAGCCAATTTTCTGAGCTGTGTTTGGGGAGGGGTTGCAGTGGTGAACCACGGACCACCAGCACGGGCCGTGGTCTGACCTATGGTCCGTGGATGGTAACCGTGGGTTGCACCTGCAACTTCTCAAAATCTGCATTTTGGTCTATCTAGGATACGGGGTGTTACAGATAGGGTGCACATCCTTCACCTCTGAATGGATGCGACTTAAATGTGAATATCTTTCAACATAAGTTTCCTCCGACTTGAACACAGAATAGATAGGGTGAGCACATTTCACCTCCGAATAGATGCGACTTAAATGCAAATATCTTTCAACGCAAGTTTCCTCCAACTTGAACACATAATAGATAAGATGCACATCCTTCACCTTCAAATAGATGCGACTTAAATGCAAATATCTTTCAACGCAAGTCTCTTCCAACTTGAATGCAGAATAGATAGAGTGCACATCCTTCACCTCCGAATAGATGCGACTTAAATGAGGATATCTTTCAACGCAAGTTTCCTCTGACTTGAACGCAGAATAGATAGGATGCACATCATTCATCCCCAAATAGATATGACTTAAAATGCAAATATCATTTACCACAAGTTTCCAACGACTTTAACACGGAATAAATAGGGTGCACATCTTTCACCTTCGAATAGATGCAACTGAAATGCAAATATCTTTCAACGCAGGTCTCCTTCGACTTGAACGCGAAATAGATAGGGTGCACATCCTTCACCTCCGAATAGATGTGAGTTAAATCTAATGGCCTTTTATGCGAATGAAAATGCAATGCCCTCTTGGGAAAGGAAAAGTGCAATGACCCTCTCGAGAATTGAAAAATTCAATGGCTTTCTCGGTAAATGAAAAATGTGATGGCCCTATTGGCAAATGAAAAATGCAATGGCCCTCTCCAAAAATAAAAAATGCAATGGCCTTCTCGGCAAATAAAAATACTATGAAAAATGCAAATGATGGATGACCCAATGATTTTCCACTGTAACGAGGTGGATGGCTCAATGATTGTTCAACTGTAACGAGGTGGATGACTCGATAATGGTCCAACTGCACGATGATTGTCCAACTGTAACGAGGTGGATGACTCGATGATTGTCCAACTATAACGAAGTGGATGACTCGATGATTATCCAACTATAACGAGGTGGATGGCTCGATGATTTGTCTTGAAAATGTCATCGCCTCAATGTTTTAACTTGTTCATTTTATTCTTGACCATTTTGTATTTTTTGTAACTCATGTCTTATTGGGGATTTGTACGAGGAGTTGTAGGCTCGACAATGCTGGAGATTTGCAAGTTGACTTTGAACTACAAGCGATGATGGATAATTTGAAGTTGACTATCAAGCTTCTAACAGTACTTGTTGGAATTTTGGAGGTCTTCCTCAAAAAATTTGTCCAAGTTAGAACTTTTGGCAAATCTCAAAATGATGTCCAATATTGACTTGCTGGAGATAGCACCTTTATTGCAATTTTTTGAGAGATTCTCAAAAATTATGTCCCAATTTTTATTACAAGGAGAAAAAGAAAATCACACTTGTATATGACCGAGCCATCATGGCGCCTACATATCTTGTTAAGCCAGGAATTAGGTCAAATGTAGTTCCAATCCTGTAGATGAGGAATATTGCAAAGAATCTGTAACACCCCGTAACTAGAAGGAACTAGAAAGAAATTAAAAATTGTAAATAGTCATTTTTGGAAAGAATATAAAATTTTGGAAAATTTGTTAAGTATGTTAAGTTGGGGTTTTGGTCAACTTCAAACGACCACAACTCCTAGATCATTATGGGTTAGGTGTGTTTCTAGATATCATAGGAAATATCTTGGAATAATCTTTCCAATGCTGCCAAGTTTACGCGATTCTGAGTCCGTATGAGTGAGATATGCCCATTTGAAGTTGGGTTGTTCAAATAAGGAAAGTCTAATCTGGATTTTAGAAGGGCATTATGGTCTTTTCCATACCCCATGACTTAATGTCGTTTTTTGGTAATTAATTGGGGAATATACTGATAGTATTCAATTTACGCTTTTACGATATTGAGTTACGATTTTAGAGAGGAGAAAAGAAGAAGAGAAAAGAGGAAAAAGAGCAAGAATCGTTAAGTTCTTCAAGAATCGCTTGTGGATTTCGTCAAGGAGTGATCCTTACCAGGTATGTGAGATCACGTAGCATTGGTTTAGTACATCCACGCACCAATCATGATTTATTTTGGTGAATTTGAGTTCTTAAAAACTTTGAGATTGAGTTCTTGATATGTTTGTTAAAATTCTATTGAAATCTTGATTCGTTGAAATTGTTGAGGAGTTGTTTGATCCGAAACCATGATTTTGGGTGTGAATTCAATTAGAATCTTTCATCTATTAATGGTATAATTTATTCAAAGTGTTCGGGGAAAGAACCAAGTCGAAATAGAGGGTGTAGAGATGAAAAACAAAGAACAAAAGTCGGAGTGCACCTGGATAGGGGTCTGGGGCGCCGCCCCTCTCAGATCCCCAAGAAGGGGTCTCTGAATTTTGGGCTCTGGGGTGCCGCGCAAGCCAGAGCGCCGCACCCCAGCCTCTGAATTTCAAGGGTTGATTCCCACCCCTCTCAGAGTGCGAGGGACGCCAGTTCTTCCCATTTCTCCCCCATCTTTCCGTACTAGTTCCTTAACAATGTACCTATGTTTTCTAGTTTATTCCAACACTCTAAGGTATGTATAAACATCATAAAATCATTCATAAACATGATATCATGAACCTTGAATCCATAATCCAATTCAAGGAAAGTTAAGATCAAAGTCAAGAGAAGTAAGAGCCAAGTCACGAGAAATTCTTAGAGTTTTCCAAAAGTCTTTTCCAAATGTTTTAACTTTGTTTTAAAACTTAAAGTTCAAGTTAAGTAAAGAGTAAAGAGTAAATATTGAAGTTAATTTCTTCAAAATTATGTGGGGACTATGTATTCCCAAAGATTTAAATTGCTTTTCATATTTAAACAAGAAAAGGAAACTTTTATTTCCGTAGAGCCTTTGAGCTAGTTTTTAGAAAAGAGTAAATGCTTTCACAATTAAGCAAGAGAGGAAACTTTGATTTCCAAGATAGTCCTTGAGCTAAGTTTCTAAGAATTTATCTCAAATCACAGAAAGAAGTATATTTTAAAACATAAGAGCTAGTCTCATATTTTGGGAGTAGTATTGAGCACTGATATGGGGGAGAGTTCAAACAACTCCCAGCCCCCATAAACCATGTACCCATCATAGGTAGAAAAGGGTCATACTTTTTATATTATTCCTTAGTGCATTTTAGCATAGACTAGTGGATCCACTTAGTGGTCAGGTTCTATACCCTCGATAAGGTTTATGACAGCCCTAGCAGCGTGAGACAAAACGCAGTATCATTACAATAGCTCTTACGTGATTGTTGTTGGTTAAAGTAACTACCACATAGGTATTTATATTCTTATATACACAGTTTATATGTATTTTTGTATACATTTCAGATTTATATTGTATCTTTTCATACACAAAGTATTATTGTATATCTAAATACAAAGAGTTGACATCCATGTTTTAAAAGCTTTTCTTTATATT